>CAKNYM010037417.1:17271-30691 GCA_932195095.1 Andricus curvator | reverse complement strand
TAGGAAATTAATTTTTTTAACTGAAAATTTAACTCTTCCAGAAGAAGGTTCATCAATTTAGTTGAAAATTCATCTCGTTGGTTGAAAGTTTAACTATTTCATTAAAAATTTATCTTTTTTCAATTAAAAATTCAACTACTTGGGCAAAAAATCAACTACTTTTAAAAAAAGTTTTTTTTTTTAAGTTTCATGTATTCCGTTTAAAATTCATTTTTTAAACTGAAAATGTAACTTTTCCATGTTTTGTTGAAAATTGCTATTTGTTACTTGAAAATTCTTTTTTTTTTGTAGAAAACTTAAAAATTCAACTTTTTTTTACCGAAAATTCGTCTTTTGGATTGAAAGTTCAACAATTTGGATGAACTTCTTTTTCTTTCGTTACTGAAAAATCTTCATTTTTTGTTGCATATTCATCTTTTTGGTTTTCTTGTTGAAAATTTGACTAATTTGTTGAAATTTCGTTTTTTGTTGTTGAAAATTGATCTTTTTTAATTAAAAATTCACCTACTTGGGAAAAAGTTGAACTACTTTGTTAAAAACAATTTGTGCACTTAATTTGTTTATGACAATTAAGTTGATTATTACGCAAATTATTTATATTCTGTTAATGCCCCTGCTTGGATTTAAGTAGTTTTCTGATATTTGGTAGTGGCTTCCCTGTAAAAATAATCGGTTGAATAGAAATTATTTAAATAGGAACGTTTAAGAATTGCAGATTCACGCGCATTGTCGTCAATCGGTTTGTGAAAATTTGTATCGGTCACATAATTTTAATAATTTCAATCAAATTTCATAGTCATCATCAATTCAGGTAAATTTCGTTGAATTATTTTTCACCTCTTTGAATCGGAACATTTACCGGCCGAGTTTTTATTTCACAAAAAAAAATAAAAAATTTGTATTATTAAGAATTTTAAAGAAATTTGAATCATTCAAATAACACTTGATATTCCTTGATTTAAATTTCTTTAAACCAATTGACTACAATTCGTTCGAATCTGCATTCTTAAATCTTCCGATTCAAATAATTTTCATTCAATCGATTCATTCAATCGAGCTAGCTTCACGTGAAGCTGCTTTAATGTGATTTAAATACATTTTTTGTACTTTTTATACAATTTTACGGAAACCAGTTTAACTTGTGCAGTATTTTATTGCGTATAGTTTATTTGAATAAAATCAAAGAATAGTATAGAAATATATTTTTTTTAAACTATTTGCGATATTAAAATAGTAGAAGAGCAGAAGTCCATGTGCATGAAAATAATAGAATTTATCATATTTGAGTTTGTTTTTAATTTGAAACATTGGAAATTAAACATTTTAAATCGTCCGCTCTTTTGAGTTATAATCGATGATTTTTTGTCGAAATACGTTGATAATATGTCCGTCGCTAGTCACAACAATGATTGCGACATGAGCATTGGTGGCCAAAAATGTACCAAACGTTCAGTATTTCTTTTACAATATTCTTACACGGACATAATTTTACGATTTGTCCAATGATATGAAATTGTTGCTAAAAAAATGTGTGAAAAATCAGCTGGCATTTTTTGTGTCTAATACATGAAAAAAGTGTTAAACAGTTCGATGCACCAGGCAGTAAATATGTACTCGAATTGTGTAAAGAATAAGGAACCTTTGTATCCAAGGCCGTGTTGCATGACAAATGCCCCCCTCACCACAGCCCAGTTTCAACTATTTATATCTTATCTTGAATCTCACGATAATTTGCTTTTCGTATACACTGAACTCTATTGACCCTGGCTCGCATGAAAGAACCGCGCCTCTCCGTTGTTTACATAGTTTTGTAGGCGTGTTTATTGATTTACTATTTTTCATCCTCTTTTTCAGTTTTATCAACTGATAGCCACTGCACTTCAGGGGAAAGATCGCGTACTGAAAAAAGATAAGGTAGTTTCGGTTCTGATACCCAAATGAGAGGGGATTAATTAAGAAATTGATATCGTGATTAATAGGATGACAATATTATTATTATCGTACTGTAAGGCTGGTCACGTAGCACTGCTGTTAAAACATATTGTCTTTTTAGGCCTTCAGCATGAACCCCTTTACTAAGGTGGGCTTAGAATCGCTGTGTGAATTTAATTACAACCAGTGATAACCCGCGGCTGCATCCGACTTTATTAGAAGTACTCGCGCATTTGCCTGTACATTTGGCCAGGGAGTGGAAAACTGCAGAAAACAACCTCCCGAGGTCAGCCGGCTTTTCTAAAGGCGTGTTTGAAGGCAGGCATTCGACCTTACCCATCTAATATGCACACAATCCTCGTCGTAAAACCTCCCGGTCGTACGTCGCATATGGTCACCCATCCGAGTGCTATCCGCGCTCGAAACGGCTTGACGTCCGGACTCTTCCTGAGTCGAGATTCACCTCACAGGCAATGCCGTCGGTCAGGATGACAATAGTTTCATGCGTATAATATTTTTGCATTGAGGTTTGAAAGTCACCATTTTTGGTTTAAGATTCAACTGTTTTGCTGAAAATTCGTTTTTTTTTGTTTGCAAATTCAACTATTTTGGTGAAAATGTAACTTTTTGTTGAAAAGTCAACTGAAATCTTTCTTAGTTGAAATTTCAATTATTTTTTCGCAAATTCGTCTTTTTGGTTTAAACTTTCATATATTATAGTAGAAATGTCATCTTTTTTTTTTATATAAAAATGCAACTGTTTGGTTAGAAATTAATCTTCTTTGGTTGGGGATTTAACAATTTTGTTGAAAATTCGTCTTTTTTTATTGAATTCAACTGTTTTTTATTTAAAATTTGGAAAAGTTAAAAATTATTATTTTTTTCTTTGAAAATGTATGTATTTGGTTGAAAGCTTAGCTCTCTTAGCTGAAAATGACATTTTTTGTTAAAAATTCATCTTTTCGGGATTAAAAGTCAAAGGTTTTCAAAAATATTCGACTTTTTAACATAAAAACTCATCACTTTTGGGGCCATTCACAAAATACGTGATACATTTTTCACGATATTTTAACACCCCCCCCCCCCTCTTGCGTGATGCTTTTTTCATTGTTCTTGACATGGCGAATGACACTTTGATAGACCCCCAACCTCCCCTGAACGTATCACGTATTTTGTGAATGACCCCTTTGATGTTTAACTACTTTGTTGAAAATTGATTTTTTTTAAAGTGAAAATTCAACTACTTGTTTAAAAATTGATTTTTTTGGTTGAAGGTTCATCTCTTTGTTTAACAATTCAATTAGTTTATTGGGAATCCTTTTTTTTAATTTTCATATTAAGTTTTTTAATTGAAAATGAAACTTTTCCATTTTTGGTTGATAGTTGATCTTTTTTAGTTGGAAATTCGTTTTCTTGGTAGAAAACTAATCTTATTGATATGAAATTTACTCATTTTTTGTTATAAATGCAACTGTTCGGTTGAAAATGCAACTATTTTTTGTTTAAGTTTAATCTTCTTTGATTAAAACTTTGAGCATTTGGCTGAAAATTTATCTTTGTATTTTGAAAATTCAACTAGTTGGTTAAAAGTTCAAGTATTGCGTTGGAAATGCAATTATTTTTGGTTGAAGTTTAATCTTTTTTGTTTGAAAAATTGACTATTTAGCTGGCTGAAAATTCATCTTTATAGGTAGAAAATTTAAGCATTCGGTTAAAAATTCAATTATATTGCTGAAAATGCAAGTATTTGTTAAAAAGTCATATCTTTTGGTCGACAATTTAACTGTTTTCTCGAACATTCGTCTATTTGGACAAAAAATCGGTCCTTTTGTATTGAAAATTCATTTTTTTTTTTTTAATGTAACTATCTTCTCAAATATTCCATTATTTAGTTAAAAATGGAACTTATTTTGATTGAATCTCAATCTTTTTTTTTTTTTTTTTTGAAAATTCGTCCATTTGGTTGAAAGTTAATCTTTGTGGGCTGAAAATTCAATAATTTATCAGGGGAAATGAAAAATGGATCCGGGAAAAGTCAGGGAATTTTTGAGAATGAAGTTTTTCGGCCACCCTGGTTAAATGGATATTGTTAATTATTAATTATATGAATTTTACTCGCAAACAATCAATCAATTTAAACGACGATGACTTAGTAAACAGTAAATAATATTTACAAGAGGGAAGCAATAATTGACCCCGTTAATGGAGTTAATTGATAAAATCCCATTTTTGCCATGAAAAGGTCAGAAAGGACAAAGTTGACTCGTGAATGTCACGGACGATTCCTACTGATACGCATTCGACAAAGAAGACCATTGAACGTGATACTTTATCACCACTTTCATTTAACTTGCACTTTTATCCTTACCAGTTGATTAGAATTATCCAGTTTTTACAGCTCTTGCTGAACACTATCTTGGAATGAAAAGTATCCCTTTTTCCACGGAATCATACTCATTTAAATTAATTTTTAAAAAGGACATTTTTATTCAGATTACAGTATCAGTATCGTGTTGCGTATCGAAAGGAAATACTATTATATTCGATAGAGGCGATTGAAGGAAACGTCTGCCTTTGAAATTTATAACAAAGCCTATTGGCATAATGGAGATGCAAAACCTTTATTCAATTGAGAAATTCTGATTTTGAATGGCATATAACAAAGAAAACAAAAACTGATTTTGCAGGAGTGATCGATATGAGTGAAATTTCACTGTTCTTCAGTGAAAATCGGTACTTATATTTTCCAGTGATTAATTTCTCCCTGATTCAAATTTAGAGAGTAACGTGACGTATTGTTAGGTTCAAAATTGTTATTCAATGACAGTTCAGTGAAATTAATTTCATATTTATGGACAGAACTGCCACACAGTCACTTTTTAGTAACTTTTTGAAGGAAAAGTCACTATAGTCACTTTTTTAAAAGGAAAGTGCATAGTTATTAGTTATTTAAGGTATGAAAATGCTACTCAATATTAGACTTCGCACTTTTGCCCCTATTCCCAATACTTTCCCCTTTTTTAAGGAATTCCTCTTTTTAATCTTCTTTCCCCTATTTCCAAGAAACATCCCCTTTTTCTTTCTTTTTTTTGCTTGAACAGTTTTGTTGAAAATTCGTCTATTTGGATAGAAAATTCATATTTTTGGTAGAAAAGTCATCTTTCTAGGTTGAAAATGAATTCTTTTGATGGCAATTCAACTGTCATTTAAAAAATTCGTCTTTTTGGCTTGAAAATTCAACAATTTGGTATAAAATTAAACTATTTGGTTAAAAATTAACTTTTTTGTTGAAAATTCATATTTTTTGTTAAAAATTGAACTATTTGGTTAAAAATTGAACTATTTATTTGAAAATTTAACTGTTTTGTTGAAAATTAGTCTATTTATAGGCAGAAACTTAATCTTATTTGTTGAACATTCATAATTTTGTTTGAGGGTCTATTTCGTTATCTTGTTTTTCTTTTTTTGTTAAAAATTAGCTTTTTAAACTGAAAATTGACCGATTCTATTTTCAGTTGAAAATGCATCTTTTTCAGTTGGAAATTCAACTATTTCTTTGAAAATTTATCTTTATTAATTGAAACTTGATTTTCTTGTTGAAAATTCTTCTTTTCCGTGTTTTAAGTCAACATTCGACTGTTTTTGATTACAGTTTGATCTTTTCTGTTTGCAATGTCGACCATTGATTGAAAATTCAACTACTTGGTTAAAAATTTAGCTCGCTTAGTTAGTATTAAGAAACAAAGGTTTTCGAAAACATTGGACTTTTTAACTTAAAAACTCAATTCTTTTGATCAAAGTATATCTCCCTTGGTAGAAAATTAATTTTTTTTTAATTGAAATTTCAACACTTTGATTTAAAATTTATAGCTTTCTTGGTCGAAAATTAACTTTTTTGTTGAAAATTCGTCTCTTTTCTGGTAAAAATTTCATCTTTTTGGCTCAAAAATGCAATTGTTTGGTTGATAATTAATAATTTTGTGGGTCGATTATTCAACTATTTTGTTAAAAATTAATTTTTTTGCTTGAAAAATAATTTTTTCAACTGATAATTTAACTATTCTATTGAACTATGTAATTGGTTGAAAATTCATCTTTTTGGTTGAAAATTTAACTATTCGGTTGAAATATCATGTATTTTATTGAAAATTCGTCTTCTTTGGTAGAAAATTTATTTTCTTGTTTGAAAATTAATGTGTTTGGTTGAAAATTCATCTATTTTATTGAAAACTCATCTCTTTTGGTAAAAATTTTATCTGATTTGGTTAAAAATGTAACTGTTTGGTTCAAAATTAATAATCAATTTTGGTTGAGAATTCATCTATTTTTTTTGAATATTTGTCTTTTTTTGGTTGAAATTTTAACTACTACATTTTTCGTCGAGAATTCATCTTTTCGGTTGAAAATTAAACTACTGGGTTAAAAGTTGAACTACTTTATTATAAAATAAATTTTTTGGTTGAAGATTCATAATTTTAACCGAAATTTCAGGTTTTTGTTAGAAAATTTCTCTATTTTATTGACATTTTTTTTTTTGTGAAAACAGCTATTCCATTTTTTTGTTTTAAATTATCTTTTTTAATGGAAAATTCAACTACTTGTTTGGGAATTCATGTATTTTGTCTAAAATTCATGTTTTTTAGTAGAAAATTAATGTTCTTGGTTGAAAATGCATCTTTTTGGTTAAAAATTAATCTATTTCTTTGAAATTGCAATATTTTTACTTGAAAGTTTAGGAATTTGAAGGGTTTTTATATTGAATTCAATATTTGTACCTATATTAATTTTATTTAAAAGCATTTTTTCCCCTATTATTCCCCTGTTTTCGTGAAAAATCATCTTCTTTACCCTCTTTTGAGAGAATTTAGGATGTGAAGTTTTGCAATATTAAAATTTAAATTATTTGATAATCTTCTGGTTTTCTTAGTGCCTATTGTAAAGCATCGAAATATAAATACGGCAGTTAAGTATCAAACGTATAATTTAGCTTGTAATAAAGTCAATTACAATTTGTCTGAACCTTACTTGTAAAATTTATTCCAGCAATTGTCACTTTTTCGCTTTATTCAGTCACTTTCCCCTTTTTTCAAGTACATTAGTCTGTGGCAGCTCCCTTTATTAATGGTTTCTTTGAAAATTCTTTTTGTTTTAAAAATGAGTGATATATTTTATGACTCATTTTTTTTACCTTCGACGATTAGAAAGATTTACGATGGCATTATGATGTGAACCAAATGTCACATCAATAGCGTATAACATCCTGTCTGACGACTAGTGATCTACTGATCATTAAAGCAGACTCGCCCTTTTCATGTCATTTTTAGTCTTGAAGAAATGCGTATTGCCTATGTCATCTATTCATCCGCTCATAAAAGATTTATTTTTACATATATTTAAAAACTTGATCTGTCTAAAATTGTAATTTTCGAATTTTCTTCAGCGATTATTATTACTTATTCACAGTTTATGCTTCCAGAATTTACAATTTTAAGTAGTCTTGTTTATGATAGAGATAAAAATTTGTATAAGATCAGTGAACTTTATATTTGAATAACATAAGTAATATTTTTGTTCCGGGGCATATTTGGGCAAATTCTAGGCAGATTTATGTACATAAATAATCAGCAAAAATGTCTCCCTAGTGTTGGAATACTCATATCGCATTTGCAATGAAATTCTTGGCATATCCCGACGATACCATTATCTGTAAAGAATACCGGAAGTCAGTTGGTGTTGGTGTTCTTAACGTAGAAGTGAGTTTTTACTCGCACACGTTTTATTGTTGCCAGTAGTACTCACTTCACTATACTCCGCAGGTTCAGGGAAACACGTGTCAAGTAATCGTTACTTTAACCGAGTCAAGCGACATTGATTTTTCAGTAGGCTTCAATTGAATAGGTACTCAAGTTACTCAATTCACTTTTATCTTTTAGAACAAATGACATTGACTCAGAGTGTCTAGCGTCCTGGAAATCCTTGAAAACCTGGAAAATTCCTTGAAAACCTGGAAAAGTTCTTGAATTTTTCTCATGGTCCTGTAATTTTTATTCCCTTAGAGAAAAAATAGGTTTTTAATCTTGCTCTCTGCTCAACCGTTGTTAATTAAAATTCATTTAATTTCTAAATTTTAGTTTTGTTTGAAAGTAGAAAAACACACCTTTTTAACAATAGATTGTTAATTTTACCACGGTCAAAATCACGAAGCTATAATCGAAAAGATTTCAAAGTTTCTCATTTATTCCCGATTTTTTTCAACTTTAACAACAATTTAATGATATTTTCTGAAATATAATAATTTGTTGCTGTCAATATATTGAAAGCAAGATCGATTCTTCGTGTAATGAGCTTTTATTGATTAGAATTGGTTGAAATTTGACTGAGTTATCCCAAACTATTTGTAAAGTGTGGCCGTAGGTCAAGGCAAACCTGGAAATCAGGGAATGAATATTAATGGTCAGGAAAAATAAAAAATTGATCAGAGTAAAGTTAGAGAATTTTGATATAATATTCTTGTTAGTAATTTATTTGTCTTTTTTATTTCTTTTTTTCCGTTGCTTCCTCCTGATGATTATACTTTTGGTGAAGAAATTGTCTTTTTGGTAAAATATTGACATTTTGTAGTTGAAAATTCATATTTTCTGGGTGAAAATTCAACTGTTTTGTAAAAAATTCGTGTTTTGGCTGAAAAAATTCAACTGTTTATTTGATCATTTTTCTTTTTGGTAGAAAATATTTCTTGGTAGAAAATTCACCTCTTTTGTTGAAAATTCGTCCATTGGTTTGAAAATTCATCTCTTTTGGTAGCATTTGAACTTTTTTTTAAATTCAAAATGCAACTATTCTATTTTTGGCTTAATTTATTTTTAATTGAAAATTCAACTACTTGAGAAAAGTTGAACCACTTTGTTAAACATTTATTTTTTTCTTTCAAGATTCATCTCTTTGGTTGAAAATTTAACTGTTTTGTTGAAAATTCTTTCTTCTTATTAAAAGTTAATTTTTTATATGAAAAGGTAACTTTTCCATTTTTTGTTAAAAATCTATATTTCTCATTAAAAATTCATCTTTATTGGTAGACAAGTAATCTTTGGGGTTAGCATTTTCTCTTTCTTGGTTAAAACTGCAACTGTTTGGTTGAAAATTAACTTTTTTGTTGAAAATTTATATTTCCGGGTTGAAAATGCAACTGTTTTACAAAAAATTCGTCTTTTGGCTTAAAAGTTCAACAATTTAAACGACATTTTTGTCTTTCTTGACTTTTTTTAGTTCCACTAGTGACTAGACCTATACAATTTCTATGTTTGGTGAAAAGTATTTTTTTGCTTTAAAAAAAAAGATACCTGGAAATTTTTTGTTTGTTTGTGAAGACACGCTAGATACTCTGATTAATTCCAAACTTTATAACAGTATTTATTCGATATTGATATTGAGTGAATGTGTTTTTTGTGGGCATTTGGTTAGAAATGTTTGTGTTTTACTGATGGAAATTTCATTTAATGTTTAAAACGTATTTTGGTATACTTGGTTTGAATTATTTTATAAAATCTCGTTGACCAACAATTTGAAATTCTAAATGTCGTCGGCAAGACGAATTACAAACTCAACGTTGACCTTTACACGCAGAAATAAGGTGCAACCATAACATATTCGATCCTTTCAGATCAGAAAAAAAGTCTGGGAATTCGAAATCTTATATATTTGTAAAATGTCTCACGCAATCGCATGCAATTTTGCAGCAGATGCGAGTTTCTTTCATTCGAGTTTTCCTACAAACACTCAAAAAATCTAAGTTGTCCGATCTAATCGAAACTTAGGCAAAGTTTAGCAAATTTATTGGATAGTAGTTTATGGAAAAAAATTTGTGTCATTGGGTATAAGCTTTTTTTTCGAAAAGATTCACATTTTTTTTTATCTCGAAAGAAAGCTTAGGCCTTTCTCTTTAAGAGGTCTGTGGTTAAAAAGTTTTATTTTTCATTGATGAAAATGAGCATTGAATCGTTGTTGCGAATACACCATGCTGTGGCGATTTTGAACTCTTTTAATATCAATAAAGAAAATACATTCTACTACAGTTTCAATAGATTTTTTCACGCCCACTTCATTGGTTATAAACATTTTTTGAAAAAATAAATATTTGATTATCAAAAGTGAAGGTCAAAAATATATTTCACTATTTTTTAAGAAGTACACTTTTTTCAAATTTTTGTTTAGGCTCGAAAGAAATGTTGGGTTTTTCTTGAAAAACCTTGGGATTAGAAAGTTCATTTTTTATTTTTTATTAGCGAAAATATGTTTTAAGAGAGGCTGTAAACCCAATTACACTTGTGTACGCATGCGGATGTTTTGAACGATTATTTTCAACAATAAAAAATTTAATTTAACTTTTAATTTTCAAGATTCTTAATGGAGAAAACCCAAGCTTTCTTTCTAGCGTCCAAAACCTATTTTTTAAGAACTGTCTTTCTATGTGCCACATGGGTTTTAAATACCAGTTTTTAAAATGTAAAATAAATTGTATACATTTCATCTAGGCTTTATCTCCTGTTCTCCAATTTGTAACAATTAAAATTTCACTTTCCAACTGCGAAAATTCTCATCGGTAATAAGTATATTATGTTATAACCCTTTTTTTTACTACAAATCTTTATAACGCATAATATTAATTTAAAAATGCAACTGTTTTGGGTAAAAATTAATCTGTTTTAGAGGATGATTCAACTATTTTTTCGAAAATTCGTCTTTTTTTATTGAATTCAACTATTTAAAATTGTTTGAGAATTAATTATTTTATGGTTGTGTCTATACGTCCCGACACAAGCCACATCCCTTGTCCTTTTCCAGCTCCCCCTTCCCCTTGCCAGGTCCGTACGTTTAGACCCGGACTTTTTTTATTTGAAAATTGATCTTTTATAGTAGAAAATTCAACTGTTTGGTTGAAAATTCGTCTTTTTTGGTAGAGAATCAATCTTCTTGGTTGAAAAATAATTCTTTTTTTGGTTGGGGATTCAACTATTTTGTTGAACATTCATCTTTTTTTGGTTCATTTCAACTGGTTTTTTTTATTCAAATTATAATCTTTCTGGTTGAAATACCAACTATATTCAACTGCTTGATTGAAAGTTAAAGTATTTCGTAAAAAATTCCTTTTTCTATTGAAGGGTCATCATTTTAGTTGAAAATTCAATTATTTTGGTAGAAAATTCAACTATTTGGTTGAAAATTCCCACTGTTGGGTTAAAAATTTAACTATTTCATTGAAACATTAACTATTTTGTTGAAAATTCGTTTTTCTTTTTGGTTGAAAAGAATTTTTTATCTGAAAATTTCACTATGCCATTTTTTGTTGTAAAATTATCCTTTATAAGTTGAAAATTGAAGTATTTGGTTTATAATTCATATATATTTTGTTGAAAATTCGTCTTTTTAGGAAGAAAATTCATCTTTTTTGGTTGAGGATTTAACTATATTGTTAAAAATTGTTTTTCTTTGCTGAAAATTTAACTATTCCGTTTTGGTTGAAAACTTATCGTTTTTAGTTGATAATTTAACTTTTTGGTTGAAAATTCATCTTTCCGGGCATAAAAGGTAACAGTTCTCTAAAAAATTTGACTTTTCAGTTTGAAAACGTAACTCTTTTGTTAAAAATTCCTCGTTTTGGGTATACAAATTCATCGATTTTGGTAAAAAATCTTTTTGGTTGAAAATTCCATTATTTTGTTGACAATGCATCATATTTGGACCTGAAATCTTAGGTATTTTAAGCGTTTCATATTGAATTCAATACGGTATCTGCATCAATTTTATTTGATAGAATATATTCCCCTATTTTTGTGAAAAGTCACCCTATTTCCCCCGTTTTGAGAGCATTTTGGTCTGTGAAGTCTGAATCTATAATTCCACAAATAGTAAGAAAATTGCCTGTCATGGCCAAAATTTTTTTCATATTATATCAACACAACCTTTTTCTCAGTGTAGAATCGTCTTTCTGCAAAGGGATGATGCCGTGACTTTTTTGTGATGAATTTTTAAATGGCCATCATTCCCGCATGCCTAAATCTGAATGGGGTGCCTCACGAGTCAGTGTCTGTTCCCACGTGTTGAACAGAATGAAAACAATGTACTCGCAGTGCCGTCAGAGGATTTGGGTGAGAGGGGTGTTCCGGGTACCCTGTCTCGTAGAATTTCTAGTAAAACAATCGGCTGGAACGAGGCGCAGGTGCATCATCAGGGTGGCATAGCCATAGTCATAGTCCATGGTGCCCAGCCATAGAAAATAGACTTACTATATATTTTACTATATTATAGTAATGGTACTACACCTACAGTCCACACCTACAGTCATAGTCCTTTGCTGAACGGTGGTATGTGCACAATGGCTCGATCCGCCCTTCTACCTGACTCAACAAGTATCGCCCTATCTGATTTATGTTCGAGTAGAGTGGACTCTTCAGGCCCTCGAAAACTCCACGGAGTGTCCATTGTGAAATCTCGGATCTCTATGGCATTATAATGCGCAGCATTCGCAAAACGATTCTCTTTTTCATTGAGGATTGAGGCTCCGGTCCAGGTATCGGTTACAGGTTGTTAAGTCCGCTAAAGGAAAGCTCTTACCTCGTCAATAGTGTCCATGGGAGGTGGCTCAGTTTATTATCTAGGTATCACTCCAGCTAACGTAGTCCGGAAAAAATTCTCCACAATATTCTTCGGGCATTCTTGACAAGAAACTATGAAGTATTGGCTATATTCCCTTTACTTGTCAAGTCCTTTAGTTTAGTCCTCGGACCGTCTCAATAACACCGCCTTTGCTGAATCGCTCCGCACGAGGCTCAGGCCCCGAGTGTAATTAGGTAATTCACAATAGAACCTCTCGAAACTTTCCTTCGCTTGACCATCGATTCTTCATTTTGGTCCATAGAAGAGGTCATAGAAAACTTATTGAACTTTTAAAAAACTGCCAGGGAGGAAGTTTTCGAGGACTTTTTCATTGGATTTTAATTAGTGGCCGTCCGTAAACTGCGTTGACAATTTGAGGTACGTTTCCTGATGATCATTTTGAACTAAGTTTGACCGTTTTGCGAATGATGACTACAGCGTGCATGTTTAATAATTACCTAATAAGTTTGAGATTCACTTTCATATTTTAAACTTAAAAAACTCTTTCTCTTATTTTAAAATTAAGACAGAACAGAAATCCATTTTATCATGAATAATTTTATGCAAAATGAGCATGAAAAAGATTCAAAATTAAAAAATATATTTCTAGACCACCTCACTTTTCGGCTCATTAGAGACAAAAATAACCAATTGAAAAAAGAGGGAGAATAGGAGAAAAAGTCAACCAAAAATACCAACCTCTCACTTTTTCTTTTATCCGTCTTTTTTATACTACCAAGGAACCAACATGTTTCGGAGTCAATTTAAACTCCCTCATCAGGGATTATTTATAGGAAACTACAAGGTATGACAAAAATATATTATTATGCCAATT
>CAKNYM010037417.1:0-16871 GCA_932195095.1 Andricus curvator | reverse complement strand
CTACTATTGTATTTGTTGGTACTGAATTCATCCCCTTTGTATAGAAATTCTAATATTTGGTTGAAAATTTAGTTATTTTAGTTAATAGTTGAACTACTTTGTTAAAAAAATCATTTTTTTTGGTTTAAGATTCATCTCTTAGGTTGAGAATTTAACTATTCCATTTGTAGAAAATTAATCCTCTTGGCTACAAAATTATATTTTATAGATCGAATGTTGAAATCTTTTATTGAAAATTCTTTTTTTAAAGATTCATCATTTTAGTTGAACATTCATCGCTTTGGTTGAAAATTTAACTATTTTGTTAAAAATTTGCTTTTATTTGATTGAATTCAACTATTTTTTTTTTTTTTTTTAATAAAAATCTGTTTTGGTTGACATATCTACTATTGCGTGTTTCGTTGAGATTTCATCTTATTTTTGTTGAAAATCACCTACTTGGTTTAAAGTTAAACTACTCTTTAAGAATGGATTTTGTGTTGCACATTCATCATTTTAGTGTACAATTAATATTTTCGGTTTGAAAATTAAACTTTTTGTAGCAAATTTGTCTTTTCGGCTTGAAAATTCAACAATTTGATAGAAAATTAAAATGTTTTGTTGAAAATGAAATTTTTTGTCGAAAATTCATATTTTTGGTTGAAAATTCAACTATTCGGTTAAAAATTAAACTGTTTTTATGGAAATATAACTATTTGGTAGAAAATCAACTTTTTTGTTAAAGTCATATTTTTAGGTTGAAAATTCAACCCAAAACTTTGTTGAACATTGATACATTTTGTTGGAAATTCCTCTTTTTTGGTTGAACATTAATTTTCTTGGTGGCAAATTCATCATTTTGGTTAAAAATTTATCTATTTGGTTAAAAATTCATCTTTTTTCTGTTTGTTGGAAATTCAACTGCTTGGTTGAAAGCTGAATTACTTTGTTGAAAATGATTTTTTTTTTCAAATTCACTTTGGTTCAAAATTTAACTTTTTTTTTGAAAATTTTTTTTTTTTTTTTTTGTAAAAAATTAACTTTTTTACCGAAAATTTAGCTTTTTCATTTTGGTGAAAATTGGTCTTCTTGGTAGAAATTTCATAATTTTGCTTGAAATAATAATTATTACATTTTTTTGAGAAATTCATCTTTTTAGGTTGAAAGTTCAACTGTTTGGTTAAAAACTCAACTATTTTGTTAAAAATTTAATTATTTTGTTGAAAATTGAACTTTGGTTGAAAGTTTGAATATTTTGCTGAAAATTCTTTCTTTTTCCTTAAAATTCATCTTTGTAGGTTTAAAATTAAACTATTTGGTTAAAAGTTCAATTAATTGGTTGTAAATGTCACTGTTTGGTTAAAAATTAATTAGTGTTGTTGAAAATTAAACTATTTGGTTAAAGTTTAATCTTTTTGATTTGAAAATTCGACTGTTTGGATGATAATAATTTGTATTTGTAGGTAAAAAGTTCAAGTAATTGGTCAAAAATTTAATTATTTTGTTAAAATGTCATCTTTTTTTTTGTCGAAAATTCAACTGTTAGGTTGAAAATTCCTCGGAAAATTCGTCTATTTGGATGGAAAAAACGTCCTTTTGGATTGAAAATTTATCTTCTTTTTTTTGTTGAAAATTTTAAATATTTTGTTGAAAATTTAACTATATTGTTCAAAAGTCATCTTTTTGGTTGAAAATTCAACTGTTTTGTTGAAAATTCGTCCTTTTGGATTAACAATTCATCTTTTATCGAAGAAAAATCATCTTTTTTACTTCAAGTAAATAAATAATTTAAATTTTTTTAAATTTTAATCTGGAATTGTTTTATTCCGTTTATAAAAGATTCTACGTTAAAAATGTTACAAGATTAAAATGCTGGTCTTTGAATATTAATGGCAAGAGAAAATTAAAAATTGGTCAGGAAAAAATCAGGAAATTTTGAAAATTAATTTTTGGGGCTACCCTGAATACAGATCATGTAAATTTTCTGCAATGTTTTCATCTGAATTTGGTTTAAAATCACTAAAAAATTTTTTAGGTGGAACTAGTGATTTAGAATCACAATTTCTCCACCTGCAGCAAAATCGTTATTCTTTAACAAGACAAGGTAAAACAGGAAATGTCGTTCGAGGCCTTCGAGCCATTAAGTTGCTGCAAGCAAGAAGTACTAATAAATGTTCTATACTAAAGAAGACTCTTTAGTTACCGTTCTCTGCGTGAGAAATACAGAATTGAATGCGAAAGCTTTTATCTTCGGAACTAAACCACATACGCTAAGAAAAAGGTTTGTTCGATTTAAACAAAAAGTTTTGTTTATGTGCAATTTTTTTAATTTAAAGAAATTTTTATTTGGATTAAATCAAAGGACCTCGCACAAAATTTATGGCAAAAACGTTTCGTTGATAGTGTCACATTACGATTTTTAAGAAGCATCAGAAAACACAAAAAAATTGAATTAAAGAAACAGTTTCATTAATACAACTGTTTTCATTTATCCAAAAATAACTTCAAAATGAAGAAAATCATTTTAAATTAAATAAAAATTTTCATTAGAACAAAAAAAAAACGGTTTCTTTGACTGAGAAACAAAATTGATTGAAGTTGAATAAAACATATGATTAAAATAAACAAACATTTATTTCAAGCTATATCAAAGAAATAATGTTTGAGTTTAACAAAGAATTTGTTTGGTTTAAAGAAATTTTCTTTGGATCACATCAGATTTGTTTAAATTGATCAAAACTTGTTAAATTCAATCAAGTTTTGTTTAAATCAAACAAAGTATATTCAAACAAACATTTTTTTCAAATCATGCTTGTTAACATGAAATTCAAAGAAGCTTTGTTTAGCTATTTCGTTACTCGTCCCCCACCTAGAATATTAGGTATTTTGTGAATGGCCCTTGGTTACAAAACAAAGATTTTAGATCATTGGTTTTATCTGCTATAGAAAAGCAAACATCACGTGCTTCTTATTTGTCAAGAAGATAAAGAAGTCCGCAAATATAGCTTGAAATTTTGTGAAGTAATAATTGATGTAATAGTGTTGATTTGATAAATATTTAGTGGCTGAGTTCATTAAACTTTTGTTTTTTTTCTTCCTTATTTAAAATCGGGTTATTTTAAACTTTGATTTCATAATTTAAATACTTTCTCGCAATTGTATTCTGGGTATCATATGGGCGATTCTCTATATTAAGGTCACTTTTGATGGGAACAATTTTTTTTAAGTAGTTTGAAATATGTATTTTTTTTCATCCAAACTATTTATTGGTGCTAGAATAAGCAATTTTAAATTTGAGCAATTTTTTGAAAAATTCAGCGGTCATTTTTCAGAATCTGCGTTAGTGATCCGAATTTCATAAATATAAGTATTCTAAAGTTTGTGGGGTCGCTGGATCCAAATTTGATGACAGAATTTCCATATTCAAGTTGGCTAATCCAATGTGGCGAATAAAATCTTGAAAATATTCTCAATTTGATGAAAATGGGTATCCTAAGGGTTTTGGGGTCGCTCAATTTAAATATAGTAATGGAATTTTTAAATTCAAAGAAGCTGATTCAATACGTGAATTAAGATTCTAAAAATATGTCTTTTGAAGACTTAAAATTGAAATATATTCGATTTTAATGATGTGTAAATAAAAATTCATTTTTGCCAAGAGTCAAGAGTTTTCCATTCTATATCTTCCAAACTGAAGAAATTTTAAATTTAAATCATCAAAATTACAAAATTTCTGACTATCAAGCTTAAAACTTGCATATTTTTTAATTGTCAATCTTCAAAATTAAAAACTCTTCAATTTTAAAGATTTAAAATTCAGAGTTCTACAATGTTTAAGAGTTAAAATTGAGATACTTGAATTTTGTAAATATAGAATTAAAAATTATTTAATTTTTACGATTTATATTTTAAAGGTATGTAATTTTGAACGTTTTTCTTGAATAGTTTAATTTTGAAGATTTACACTTTAAAATTATTCAATTTTTAAGATTTACTTAAAGATTCATCAATTCAAAATGTTTGTGGTATGACATAATGCAATTTTGAACATTTTTTTTCTGAAATATGTAGTTTGTTTTTGAAGTCCTGCAAGGTAAAATTCTTCAATTTTGAACATTTGTAATTAATTTGTATAATCGAAAATGATGCAATTTGGAATGCTTTTTTGGAATAGTTCGATTCTGAATATGTAAAATTGAATTTTATTCGCCTTTTAAGATGTATAAATAAAAGATCTTAAATTTTGTCAAGAGTTTTAAATTCTAAATCTTCCAAATTAAAGAAATTTCAAATGTAAATCATCAAAATTACAGAAATTTAAATTGTAAAACTTAAAACTCGCCTAATTTTTAATCGTAAATTTTCAAAGTTAAAAACTATTCAAGTCTTCAATTTTAAATATATAATTGTACATAAATTTTGGAAAATATACAATATACATTATAATGGAATTTAGGTCAATTAAATTCTAAAGTGTCTAGAGCAGGACTGATTCACATTGCCTTACTGAGGAGTCCGGTGAGTCAGTCCGGGGCAAAACATAAAAATTCTCATTTTTATTTTTAAAAATGTTTAAAAATTAATTGCAAAACGAGAAAGAAATATTATCGACCCTAAATGCCAATTCAATTTTCAAAGTTTATATCGTAAGGGTATGTAATTTTAAACGTTTTTTTTTTGGTACAGTTTAATTTTGCAGATTTAAATTGGAAAATTATTAAATTTGGAAGATTTAACATTTTTAATGTATTCACTTTTATAGATTTGCAATTGACGTGCGATTACACGGTGTGGAATAACAAACAACAACAATACACAGATGCAAAACATAGACCTTACTTATCAAAGAACTACATTGATATTGGGTAAAAGAACCAAAAAAGCGCAAAAACTGCTCATCAAATTGTCATCGCACGTTCGAGAAAAAAATTTATGGGGATACTTTAAAACTTTAAATTCTCTTGCGTTTAAGTTCGATAAACTAAAAATCGATATGAAAGAATAACAGTTTTTGACGCATACTTGTGAGAAGTAAGAGTCAGAATTTTTATTTCATTAACCTTGGTTTGGAGAATCCTTCTCAAACTTAGCAACTTGTAAGTGGAGAACAAAGAAAATAAATTTCTTTACGTATTTAACGCTTAATATATTTTTTGGGTAAAATAATTTATATTTCTCTTATGCTTTTGGTTAATGTTAACAAAAAGAAGAAATTGACCAAATTTTAAAATAATTCAATAAATGTTCGCAATGATACATGTAGCACGGGGAAGCCAAATTGACCTTTATATGGAGAAATACCCATATAAAAGAGGGGCTTTGCAATTTGAAGGGTTTCTAGTACTTCTTTCTTTTATTTTTACTTGGTCCTGCTTGGGAATTAGTGTACGATTGGAAGAGAAATCTTTCATTCCTGAAATACTTCTTGCTGGTATCATGGCATGATAGGAGAATATTTGGTTCGAGAGTTTAGTCTAGACTAATCACTAAGCTATACCTTTCTCGTCTCGAGGACTTCATAGACTTCATAGTCCCGAGCATAGAAATAGGCTCTTCATTATCTTTCGAAAACATCACATACCTCTCTGCTTTCTGTTTTTCATATTTTACCAGACCCTTTTTTATAATTCTACAAATGGAAGAGACAGTACAAAATCAAACATTCTCGAATTCACTTTGGAATGCACGAAACGAGAACAAAATTGTATAATATGTGCCAACTAATTTCCATATTCATCAAACTCAAAATTTACATCTCTTTCTACACTTTGGATTATTTTTCTTTCTTTAAACACCAAAAGTGGACCAACGGGTTTTCGGATTCAGGGCATTGTTTGTCACCATTTTTAGGGTTTCTTAGCCCCGGGCAGAAACCCTTATAGTCTTACTTTTTTTCAAGTTGGGGAAGTGATGGGAAATTAGGGGAGGGGTGGCAGTGGAAGTGAGGGGAGAGGGAGTATGAGAAGTGAGGGAAAATAATGGGAGGGGAACTAGAAGTGGGGTAGGGGAAGCAGAGGGAATTATGGTGAGGGAAAGTAGGGGGGATTATGGTGAGGAGAAGGGAAGTGGAGTGGAAGTAGGGGTAGTGTGGGGAAGTGGTGTGCGGGGGAGTTGAAGGGAAATGAGGTTAAGGGAAGTAGGAGAAGTGGGGGGAAATGAGAGGAAGTGATGGGAAATTAAGGGGTGAATAAGGAAAGGGGAGTGTTAGCTGGGGAAATGAGGAGAGGGGGAAGTAGATGACGAAGAAGTTGAGGAAGTAATAGTAACTCCAGAAGCAAGCCAACTCCCCTGAATAGAATATGTAGCAACAAAGTTACTATTGTTTTCGAAGGGGTACTTTTTTGCTACCACTTTTTCCGCTGTGCCGCCCACATGCCAAGACTGATTAAATTCCGAAATATTCAAAATGATATTTTTTGCGTAACAATGGGTTTTTTCATCAATTTAATTATTGCACTGCACTCGCATCACAAAACTGCACATTTGGAGCAATTAAACAGCTTCCTGTCTTCATTCGTTCTCAAGATAAAGTATTTGGAAATAAATCCCTGTAAAAAGTAAATAATTGAATATTTCAGAATTTAAAAAAATGTATTGCTTTAAGCTTTCAGATGCTTTTTAATAAATAATTCAGAGATTTTTTAAGCGAGTTGCAATCAAAAGAAGTGAGGGGCCTCAACTTTAGTAATGAGCTAAATTGAAGTGTGGCAATGAGCATTTCGGATTTGGGCCATTAAGTAAATTCACGTATAGAGAAAAGAAATTGGCTCTAAAAAGGTAGATAGGAACGCAAGATAGAAGCGACAGGTCATGCAACATAATGGCGGATACTGGATAGTTCTCCATAGTCCAGGAGGTTGGTTGGAGGAGGGAACTGTTTCTGAGGTATGGCCCGTGAGTCAGACTTTGAGGAGGTACATTACCCTTGGTCCTTTTTACCCACACCATCCAAGGAGACTTGTTTTCTTCCAGAGCCTAACCTGGGCCACGCAAGCGACGCGCCTTGCTTGCATTCCCTTCTCTCCTCACTCTCTCTCTTCTCTCTCTTCTCTCTCTCTTCTGTTTCTTTCAGGTCTTTATTTTTTATTTACTTATTTCCTTTCTTTCTTTTATTTTTACTCTCAACTCTGGCTTCAGGTCTTCTTTCCTACCTCGAATCGTCATAAAGCTCATTCCACGACTTTAATGCATATCACCATTTTTTGGCAAGTAATATTTGACAAGCGAAATTTTGGGTGTCCATCGGATCGGAAATAGAAAAACCGGCTTAGGAATTTGTGTGAGGAACCACAGTTATTCCTTTTAAACTAAGTATAAATTTTTGGTTTTTTAATTGGGACCTCTCGAAAATTTAAATCCTTCACAGGCCTTGGACTTAGTCCACTAATATCACTTTGTTTTAAAGGATGCTATTTTGAAAATATTTATTTTGAAAAAAAAATAACTGTTTTGAAAAGAATGAGACTAATGCTATTTTCTCAAATTACTCGCCAATGCAACTATTTTATTTTAATTTTGCCGTTGAACATATATGCAAAATCCTTCGCTAAATTGGCTAAAATAACATATCCGCCACCAGAACAACAAGAATTTCAAAAGATTTTAATATTTTAAAGGATTTTAAAAATGTTCAAACCATTCCAAGGGATTTCTAAAAATGTCACAAGATTTCAACAGATTTTAAAGGATTTTTAATGATTTTAACAGATTTCAGGGATTTCAAATGATTTAAAGGGATTAATTTTTTTTAGAGTATTTTAAAAGATTCCAAGGGATTTCAGAAAATTTCCAAGTTTTCAAGGGATTTCAAGAGATTTTAGGAAAGTTGAGCTGATTTCAGAGGATTTCAAAGTTCTCAAAATCTTTGAAGAAATTTGAAAAGATATGCATTCATATGGGGCATTCTATTTGAAAAGGAAAAAGTGGGTCATCATCGATTTCTTTCTTTTTTGATATTGCATCTTGTTTAAGGTACTAAATAATGAGGTCGAAAGGTTTTGCCAAATTTTCAATATTTTGGCAGATATTGTTATTTAAATAATGGACCATATTTTAACAATTTTTATCTTTATTATTATTGATTAGACGAGAAAAATACTTTTATACAAATGTACGCAGAAATTGTTAAAATTAAAGAAAAATATAAAAAATGTAGTGCAATATAAATTTTTATATTGTTTTTTTTTGTAAGAAACAATTTTTAATACTGTTGATTTTCGACGCTAGAAACCCCAGGAAATTACGAACAAAATAAATACATTGTGGTTAACTTAAGGACATTTTAAACGTTATATTTATTAAATATAACGTTTAAAATGTCCTTAAGTTAACCACAATGTAGCAAAAACTGTTCTTTGATATTTTTGAAACAAATTCTCAACAAATTAAAAAATTTAATAAATAAAATAACTTTTTAGCTCTTCTTGAATAGATAGGCTTTCGGGGTTTTATGGAATGGACTAAATGACTTTAGTAACAATTTTCGACATTACTTTACGTTCCGATAAAAATTGTGAATTGTTCATACTGGCTTAATGGTATAATAATAATAAAAAATAATAATAATAATAATAATGAAGAAATGCACAGTGCAGCCATTTTTGAACGTAGAGACGTTTTTCAACATTATCAGTATCTCCACAATTGCCTCCTACGTGGAAAATTTTGATGCAATAGAGATTTTAAACAAAATTCATAAAATTGTTTACCAAAAATACCATTTTTTAAAAATTACTACTCAACAAGGCTAAAAAAAGCATAGCTTAGTGGCTCAGTAGCTGTGTTTACCAGAAGATAAACATTTTTTCGTTTAAATAATTTTATAAAGAAATAAACGATTTTGTTACTTTTTGATGCATAAACATAGCTTTTTTTAACGAAAACTGAAAAAAAATATATATGTTAAAAAATATGTTTCGTGGCGTCGTTCAAACCTTCTCCTCCCATACTTACCCTCCCCCTACATTTTCCTACTTCACCTCCCCACACTTCGATTTTCTTACCCCCTCCTTTCCCCAACTTCTTCCCCTTTTACTTCCCCCTCTCCTCACTTTCCCACCTCACTCCTCTTCCTCGACTACTTCGTCCCTCACTTTCCCTACCCCTAATTTCCCTTCATTCTCCCTAGTTCCTCTCCCATCACTTCCCCTAACCTCATTTCCCTTTAGTTCCCTTGCACCCCACTGCCCCTCACTTCCTGTAGTTCCTCTGCTCTCATTTCCCCTCCCATAATTTGCCATCACTTTCCCTCCTTAGAAAAAAGTACGACGGACGGACGGAAAGTCCATCTATTCAAGAAGTGCTAAAAAGTTATTTTGTTTATTAAATTTGATGATAATGTTAAAAAAAAGTTAATATGTAAATAAGTCGGAATTAAATATTATTTTTACATATATAACGACGAAAATTTCGTGCAATAAAATATCTGATTCTTGTTAAACCTTAAGAAAGCATTTTTGCTTATTAATTTGTTTATAACAAATAAACCAAATAAAAATTTAACACATTTTTACGGTATTTACAAAATTTCACGGAATTTAAAAATATTTGCGGAATTTATAGGATTTCAAAAGCAATTAAAAATTTCCATAAGATTATAAAGAATTTCTATAGATTTCAAGGATTTTAAAAAAATTGCAGATTTTTCCAGAGATTTTAGAGGGTTTCAACGGAATTCAAAGCTTTTACATAGATTTCAGTTAGTTTCAACGGATTTCAGAGATTTCAAGGAATTTGGGTATTTAAAAATATTTCAAGGGATTTGAAAGGAACGTTATCCAATTTCATGTGATTTTACGGGATTTCAGAAAATTTGAAAGGATTTTAAAAAGGTATCCAGAATATCAATATTATTGATCTTTAGGGAATAAATGAAATGAGATGAAATTTGAGGGGACTTCTAGAGATTTCGAAGGATTTATAAGGATTTCAAGGAATTTTCACAATATTTAAGGGATTAATAGGATTTCAAAAAAAAAGATTAAATGCCAGATTTTAAAAACAGTTAACTCCTAAATTTAATATTTGAAAAATTTTACGATACTATTTTGCTACTATTTTTCAAATTTTAAACTACTATTGACACTATTTTAAATGTATCAAATGAGTCAGGGGTCTGTCTTCAGTATTCAGTGTTTCTATTAAAAGAATACGAAAGAGATTATACACCCTGAAAATTTACTAAAAAAATTTCGAAATCCATATTAAAATAATCTACTCTTGAAGTTGCATTAAACTTTTTCTAAGACTGAAAAGGTCAAAGGCTACGGCAAAAAGTTTAATTAAATGGGAACCAGAAGGTTGCTCTGTTTTTTACTACTTGCATATTCGCAGTAGTCAGATTGATTTACTTGACTTATTTGGAGCAAGCACATTTTTTTCATTAAACTAAAAAGACACTTAATCGTTATTGTCAGTTTATTTATCCCCCTCTTTAACTTGATATCGCAAAGAATTAATGTACACTTTTTCAATATTTTTTTCCAGGGTGGCCACTAACCAGGAAAATTGGGAATTAGTCTGGAATTTTGAGCACCTAGAATTTGTTTGAAAACGGGGAATTTTTTAGATTTGTTTTTACTTTTGCAATAAATATCATCCTTGCGCAGAATTTTCACTGCGGGTTATTACATCACAGACTTCACACTCTTTCTCAAATTTCCCGCTTCACCCCTTTTTTAAAGAATTCCTATTTTTCCCCTGTTTTTAAGAAAATTTACCTTTTCCTCGTTTTTTCTTTACTATTTTTCGTTGAAGTTCATTTTTTTTAAATTGAAAAGTTTACTATTATATTTTTGAATCAGAATTCATCTCTTTTGGTCGAAAATTTAAATATTTTGTTGAACATTCGTCCTTTTGGATAGAAATTTGGTCCTTTTGGGTTGAAAATTCATCTTTTGGTAGAAAACTCGTCTTTTTGGTTGAAAGTGAATTCCTTTTCATTGAAAAGTCTAATATTATATTTTGGGTTCAGAATTAATCTCTTTGTTACAAATTTTTAGTTAAAAAATATTTTGTTGACAATTTAGCTATTATATTAAAAATTGTACTATTTTGTTAAGAAGTCATCTTTTTTGGTTGAAATTTATTATTATTTGGAAAGTCTAATATTATATTTTGGGTTCAGAATTAATCTCTTTTGTTTAAAAATTCTACTATTTGTTTAAAAATTCAACTGTTTTGTTAAACATTCGTCTCTTTGGATTGAAAACTCAACTATTTTGGTAAAAAATTTCATCTTTTTTTTTGTTAAAAATGCCAACCACTTGGTTAAAAGTTGAACTACTTTGATAAAAACTAAGTTATGTGTTTAGAGATTCATCATTTTAGTTGAAAATTCATCTCTTTGTTTGAAAATGTAATTATTTTGTTGAAAATTCGTTTTTTTAATTGAAAATTTATCCTTCATGAGTTGAAAATGTATATATTTATGGTAGATGAAAATTCGTCTTTTGGTAGAAAATGAGTCTTCTTGGTTGAAAATTCATCTTTATATGTTGGAAATTCAGTTATTTGGTTAATAATTTAATTATTTTGTTGAAAATTTAATTATTTTGTTGAAAATTCAACTATTTTCTTAAAAACTCATCTTTTTTGGTAGAAATTTCAACGGTTTTGTTGAACTTTAGTTTTTTCGGATAGAAAATTCATCCTTTTGGATTGAAAATTCATCTTTTGGCAGAAAAGTCATCTTTTTTTGTTGCAAGTGCATCTTTCTTGGTTGAAAATTCAACTGCCTTCTGAAAGATGCATCTTTTTGCTTTGAAAATTCAACTATTTGGTTGAAAATACGAATATTTTTGGTCGAAGTTTAATCTTTTTTGTTTGAAAATTCTATCATTTGTTTGAAGATTCATATTTCTAGGTTGAAAATTCAACTGTTTGCTTAAAAATTCAACTTTTTGTTAAAAACTCTTCTGTTTTGGTTAAAATTTCAACTGTTTTGTTGTAAATGCAACTGTTTGGTTGAAATATATTTTGTTGTTGAAAATTCAACTATTTGATTGAAAATTCATCTTTCTTGATTAAAAATGACCATTTTTGTTGAAAATTCATATTTTCGGATTGAAAGGTCAAATGCTTTCTAAAACATTAGACTGTTTGTCCAGAAGACTCAACTCTTTTGTTGAAAATTTATTTTTGTTGTTGAAAATTCCCCTATTTTCTTGAAAACCCACCCTATTTCCCTGCTTTGAGAGCATTTTGGACTATGAAGTTTGAAATCACTTCTACAATAATTTACATGATATATTTTACCCTGGGATTCTAAAACCTTTAATTCTTTTCAATATTCATAAAATAAAATAATTAGTATTGAATAATAGTGATTATTTTGACTGGAAAACTGGGATATAGCCTGGAATTTTTGTTGAAATTTGAGTGGCCGTCCTGTTTTTTTAAAAGAATTTATTCAAGAAAAGTGAGTTACTTCGTAGGGTTTTAAAGATTTGAAGAGATATAAGATTATTTTTTGTATTTTGCCCTGAATTCTTATTAATTTATCCTGAATTCTTTGAAATTATTTTGAATTTTTTAATTCATTAGAATTCTTATAAATTTACTCAATTTTACATAATTCACTTGATTTTAAAAAATTGTTTATATAATTGGTTTTTCAGATTAATTCATAAAATGACCAAAGGATTTGAAATATTTTAAGGTATTTTTCAAATTCCTTGGCATTTTCCAGAGCTGTACAAAATTCCAAGGTATTTCAAAAGATTTCAAGGGATTAGAAATATTCTAGGTTATTTTAAAAGATTATAAAGAAATTTTTAATTGATTTCAGTAATTTAATAGGATTTCAAAGGATTTGAAATATTTTAAGGTATTTTAAAAGATTCCAAGGCATTTTCAAGAGATTTAAACAATTTTGAGGGATTTCCAAGGGTTTTAATAATTTTAAGGGATTTTAATATTTTAATGGATTTCAAAGAATTTATTCACAAGAAGTGAGGGATTTCGCAGGGTTTCAATGATTCTAAGAGATTTTAAATTCTTTTAAATCCTTTTGAATTCTTCTAGATGCACTCAATTTTACTCAGGTCTATGGATGTTTTAAACGTTTTTGTTTAATTCATCTTGAAGTTATTAAAACTCACCTTAAATTTTTAGGCATTCCATCAAATTATTTTGAATTCTCTTAATTTTGTCTAAAATTCATTTCAAACTTACTCAATTGCATGAATTTTGTCACATTTATAAATTTTTGTCAATTCATTTGATTTTTTTGTTTAATTCACCTTGAATTTTTATGCTTTTCATCGAATTCTTCTCGTTTCCCTTAAATCTTTCCAAATTCACTCAAATTTTACAGAAATAAATGGATTTTTTCGATTTTTAAAACTTTTTCCAATCCATTTGGATTTTTTTCAATTGTTTTGTAGTCATTAGTCATTTTTTTGTTAAAAATTAGTAGAGTTTCAAAGATTTGAAGAGATTTGAAATTATTTTTTGAAATTCACCCTTAATGCTTTTAAATTATTTGTGATTTCCTTGAATTTTTTTACTCCACTTGAATTATTCTGAATTTACTTGTATTGTATTGTATACCATTAAGCCATTTCCCTTTCAGGGTAGGCGTGACACTACCCGATTCGGGTAGTGTTTCTAGGTGGATAGTTTTCTTGTAGTTATAAATATCTACAAGTTTGGGCTCACCACACCCATAGTATGCCAACAGCACACAGTATTCTCGAATGGTCACCCATCCAAGTACTAACCGCGCCCAACGCTGCTTAACTTCAGTGATCTGACGAGAACTGGTTTTTTCAGCGTGGCATGGCCGTTGGCCATTAATTATTTATATTACTTAATTATACTTAACTCTATTTATTTTTTTTTTAATTTTTAAAAGTTTTTATTTAATTGATCCTGAAGTCTTTTAACCTCACCGTGAATTCTTAGGAATTTCATAAAATTCTTTCGAATTCCCTTGAATTTTTCTAAGCTCATTTGAAAGTTACTGAATTCATAAAAGTTTCTTCATATTTTAAAAATTGTTTTCAATTCATTAAATTTTTTTTAATTCGTATAAATTTTCATGAATTTTATCGAATTCTTCTGGTTTATCTTAAATTCCTTTAAATTCAGTCCAATTTGACGGAAATCAATGGAATGTTATGTTTTTGATTTCTAAAATTGTTATTAATTCATTCGAATTCGTTGGAATTTAAGTTGAATTGTTTTGAAGTCTTATACAATTATCCTGAATTTTTTATCCTTTGAACGCGAAAAAAGTACCCTATGAGCGTGACGTAAAATACCCTTTGGTCCCTATATTTTATCCCATAGGGACTGTGAGGCTCGGGTATGTTTTGAAAATGGATATTGACTTTGGTACAACTACAGGATGTTGTAAAAAGTGATTAAATTTAGGTAGGCGTTCGCCTTGATTGAATTGGTTTGTTGTAACGATTTCCTTGATGTTCTCGCCTAACGTCACCCTCTTAAGGTTACGGCACTGTTTACGCTTTACGTAGTAGCCCCTTCCATTCGCGTGGCGCGTTGAATCAAATAAACGCGCGCGCGCGCGTACACACGTTCTGACTCACACAATGTGCACCCGCGCGATTCTAGTTACGTTGTGTGTGATTTTCAATCGATGCGCTAGATCGACCTTGTCTTCTCGTCTGATGCTTCATGCTCGCTCGTAACCATTTCCTCGTTGCTTCGCTCTCATATGTTATTTCCACCACCCTTATTTTCTTAAACCTTTTACCTCATTGACTTTCACTAACCGTTCATAAATTTCCATTTTACTTCTTCCAGCCTTTCCAATTCTAATACGTCAGAAAGTTTATTAAAGAAATTTTTCTTTTTCGAAGCAAAGATGCAAAATCATATGTAAAACATGTGACAAGTTTCCAATTTGGAATTGGAAGTTTTTCTAAAAAATAATTTAGAGTAAAATTTGACTGAAGATTAGTTAAATTAGTAGTGAATTCGATCGCGGAAGTTTCCACTCAGTTTGTATTTACAATTTTATGGTACTTTAATGAACTCTTTGCTTACTCATTATGATTAATTAGCAAGTATATTTGCTTCCTCTAAGAGGAAGTCGAATAAAAAAATACAAATATGTAGGTTAATCAAAATGTCCCGAATCAAGGAACTATTAGGGGCCAGGATAGACCGTTCTGACCGCTAATGTGGCGCTGGCAAGGCGGTCTATTATGGCGCTGAGTAGAAGTGAAACGTTTTTGTATGGTCAACTGCTAGCCTGGACAAGCTAATCTAACGCTAGTATGGACGAGTTAATCTAGGCCCTAGGGCCAGTCTTGTTGAAATCTGTTTTAGATATTTGACGTTAAAAATTATTTCAAAGACTGTTTACATAATGAGAAAAAAATCTTTATTTTTAATGTACAGTTTTCATTTTTTATACTTTTAAACTCTGGATATTGTTGAAAATAAGAGAAAAAATGTAGATTAAAAAGTTAATCAAATTTTTGGTCCTGATACGCTATTTAGCACCCGATTAGGGCCCGAAAAGACTGACTAGAGACTAGGTGATGAGGAAAAAATTCATTTTTTTAGAGTTCAATTTTCATTTTTGATACTTTTAAACACCCTAGCTCTTTTTGAAAGGTAGAAAAAATATTATGAGACACTTAGAAAATCTGTTGATCCTAACGGGCTAGCCAGCACCCGATTGGGGCCCGAAAAAACTGTCTAGGTTAGACGGAAAATGCCCCAAAAAAATGCAAAATACCAGTTTGATGGAAAATTCATGTTAAAGACGGTATTTTTTTGATTTTTCTTCTAAATTAATTATTTTGTGTTCGATAAGTTACAAGTTTCCAAATATTTTGTAAACTAATTTTGAATTGTTTAAACAATTATTATTTGTTTCAACCGTTTTTTTTCACCTTGAAATCGTGAAAAGTTATTATTTTTTGGGAAAAAAGATGCAGGTGATGAATTTCAAGAATAATATTTTCAACTTAACATATTTGGTAATTATTTAAACAATTTTTATTTGTTTAAACAATTCTTACCCTGTTAATCGTAAAAAGCTTTTTTTCTGGAGATAATGACACAATGAACGAATATTAAAAGGAATACTTTTTTGTTTAGGGTATTTGGCAATTGTTTCAACAATTTTCAATTGTTTAAATAATTTTTTCATTCTGTAAATCGTGATAAGTTATTATTTCCTGAAATTAATGGCAGAAGTAATGAATGTTAAGAGCGATATTTTTTGTGAAAGACATTTTGCAATTCTTTAAATAATTAATATCAGTTGCTCCTTTTCATAGGAAAGATGGAGAAAATTCTAGTTAAAAAAAAGATTATTGTTTAAACAATTAGGGCTTAAGTACTAAAATAAGAAAATACTGTAAGAGATTTATAGTGTCAGAAATTAAAACAGACAAGAATTTTCTCCACCTTTCCTAGGAAAAGGCGCAGGTGGACGATTATTAATTGTTTAAATAATCGAGAAACTGTCTTCCACAATTATCATCACTCTCAAAATTCATTAACTGTATCAATAATTCCATAAAACAGTAACTTTTCAAGATTTACGGGGGAAAAACATTTTTTAAACAAATGACAATGGTTTAAATAATTGTATCCTGTCTTTATCATAAAATATCACTTTTAGCATTCATTAACTGCGTTATTGATTTCAGAAAGTAGTCACTTATCAGGATTTACAGGGGACGAATTGTTCAAACAAATGAAAATTGTTTAAATAATGGCCAAATATCGTTAAAAAAATATAATAGATACTCTCAAGATTCGTTAATTGTGTCATTAATTTTGATTTTGAAGGGGAAAAAATGGTAAAAAAAAAATTGTTTTAACAATTCAAAATCTGTTAGAAAATAATTTGAAACTTGTTACTTATCGAATAAAAATAATTAATTTTGAAAAAAAAAAAAAAAAAA
>CAKNYM010037416.1:27134-45704 GCA_932195095.1 Andricus curvator | reverse complement strand
AATAAAAAATTTCGAGATCTCGAGTCGAGAATCTCGAAATTTTTTATTCGAGATTCTCGATCTCCATGAAGTTTTGAGTTCAGCTGAATATGTTTCAAGAAAATCTCGAATTGTCTCAAAATCGTCTCGAATGCATCACTACTAATTTTGTATATAGAGGTAACCCAGTGGGCACAAAACCATGAACATCCCCAGAACGTCCTTGGGACGTCCCCAGAACGTCCAATGTCAGTCCAATGAACGTCTCTAAGACGTCCAATGTCCTAAAGATGTCCTAAAGACGTCTTAAACACATAGGACGTTCTTAGGACATCTTTCGTACTGACATTGCACGTCTTGAAGGCATCCCTAGGATGTCCTAAAGACATGTTCCAAAAGACGTCTTAGGGATGTCCCGAAGACGTCTCTAGGACATCCTTAATGTTTTTGCCCACTGGGAATCCAGGGAAATCCGAAGTAATCCACCTCCGCTGGACTGCATTTTTAGGAGTTGTTTCCCCCTCGTATCTCCTTCAAAGTACTTCCCTTTGGAATCCACAACCTTTTTCCAGTGATCCTCCCACCTTCGGAAGCACTCCTTGAAGTCACCTTTCGGAATAAATAACTGCTGCTCCGTCGCATTAAAATAGTTTTCCTTTTAGAGGATACATCAATTTGATAAACAGCCAAGGAGCCAGGTCAGGACTGACAGGGGCTGCCGAAGTTGTGCAAGACCGTGTTTCACCAGAAATTGCTGAATAAGCTGCGATAAATCGGCAGGTGCGTTGTCGTATTGCAGGACTCAATCATCAGACCTTTTGAAGACTATTCACGACAAAAAGGATCAATCAAAAAAACCTTCTCTACCTAAAGAGAAGTCTCAACAATTTACATACTGCACACCGATTTCCCGTTAGCTCGAAAACACTTTAGCTTATTATCGGACAAAATTCCTTCTACATTACCCAGAAGCAAGAGGCAAAAAGCAAAACAAGTTCGATTGGAAGTTGAAAGGATAGTGCAATGGATAAGTGCACAGTAAACGCAAAGCGTCAGCTATTTGACCCATGTAACTGGCGTTAGTAGACGCAAGCCCGTAAATTATTCGCTGCCATTAGCAGCGCGTTTTGCGATAACGCTGGGGGTGCATAAAAGGTGGATATACACGGCAATCCTATATCTGGAGGAAAAAGGGAGATGGGAATATTCGGGGTAGAAAGAGAAAGACCGGTCTCGCGTCCGCCTACATCTGTTGGCACTATAATCGTTTATACGGGCGAGCCAGCTGATGCCGCCACCATAGCACATATAACCAACTTGTATGCAAATTATATTCATGCAATGGGATCTCGTACGATTACTTCGACCGTACGGGCGCGAGTTTACAGCGGCAACACGCGTATAAACCTCCGCCGGATAGATAGCCGTGTTTCCGTATGAGTGTAAGTGCTCATTGCCACGTTACACACACATTTACTCTCTTTGGCTGTGTGAGTGCTTAGAAGTAACTGTGTGTATGTGTATGGAATGGATAGGTAGACTTAGTACGAGCGGGTATAACCCGACCTGTTCAATTACGGGTGCATACTACCGCTTACCAGTAATTTCTGGCGTAACGCGACAATTAGCGTTATCGTACCGGCGATCGTCTTCGGAATAAGTATTGCATTAGGACCGTTATCATCAATCGGAAAAGAATCTAGATTTTTTAGGCAAATTAAAGATTTTAATTGAATGTTAACATTGGACAAAATTTATTATAAATATTTTATATGTGGGCAATATTAGGGTGATTCATTTTATAAGGGAACAAAATTATTTTCGAAACTGAATATCCACACTCTGCCCTGTTTCGGAAGAACAGGGTCAACTCAAAAAATTCGAGAAATGTGTTTTCTGTAATATTAAGGAGCAAAAAAAACCGTTTTTATGTCCAAAAACGCCGTAACAAGATTGATAACAATTATTCATCCAAAAATAATTATTGAAACTGTTCACTTGCTATGAAAAAACGGCAAAAACATCTACCATCACGATCACTTTGCCTCCCATTGGCAAATGTATTTGCTTCCTCACAGAGGAAGCATTAGTTATTTTTTTCAATAATAGACAAACCAAAGTCTTCATCTTGATCAATTTAAAAATCAAATCAAATTTTGTATTCGAAATGATAATTTTTCGAGCTGGAAAATGGAAGGGAAAAGTTCTGTCGCATCCTATCCCTTTCCCAGCTTTATGATTTCATTACAAAAATTGTCAGAATTATTCTGTTTGAAAATTTATGATCAAAAAGTCTTTTCTATTCATGCGTCAACTTTGAATTATGTCGATGAAACAAGTTTTTCTGTTTGAAACAGATGATTCAAATATTATAAATGAGCATAACTTCCTTAATCTTCAATAAAGTGTATCAATATTATAGATCAATCGATTTGCCTCGAATCTAGGAATCTTTTCCGTTCTTGCATCAATTTTGAATTATGTTAGTGAAAAAAGTTTTACTATAAAATCTGTGTTTTTAAATATTATGCATTACCATAGCTCCCTGCTCTTCAATCAAATGTATCAATGTTATGGGTCAATCGATTCGTCTTGAATCAACACAACTTTTCTATTCTCGCATCAACTTTGAATTATGAGAATGAAAAAAATTTGTACTATAAAAATCGATTTTAAAAATATATAGAATACTATAACTTCCCTATTCTCTGTAAAAAGGTATTAATATTGTAGGTCAATCGATTCGTCTGGAACCAAGGAATCTTTTATATTCTTGCATCAACTTTGAATTATATAAGTGAAAAAAGTTTTACTATAAAAAACCGTGTTTTCAAATATTATGCATTACCATAGCTCCCTGCTCTTCAATCACATGTATCAATGTTATAGTTCAATCGGTTCGTCTTGAATCAACACAACTTTTCTATTCTCGCATCAACTTTGAATTATGAGAATGAGAAAATTTTTACTATAAAAATCGATTTTAAAAATATATAAAATACGATAACTTCCCTACTCTTTGATAAAGTGTATTGATATTCTGGGTCAATCGATTCGTCTCGAATCAAGGAATCTTTTATATTCTTGCATCAACTTTGAATTATGTTGAATAAAAAAGTTTTTCTATAAAAAACCGTATTTTCAAATATTATGCATTACCATAGCTTCCTTGCTCTTCAATAAAATGTATCAATGTTATAGGTCAATCGATTTATCTCAAATCAACACATCTTTTCTGTTTATGCATCAACATTGAATTATGTTAATGAAAAAAGTTTTACTATAGAAATCCGATTTTCAAAATATATAAATTACCGTAACTTCCCTACTCTTTAATAAAGCGAATAATTATTATAGGTCAATCGATTCGTCTTGAACCAAGAAATATTTTACATTCTTGTATGAACTTTGAATTAGGTTAGTGAAAAAAGTTTTACTATGAAAAACCGTGTTTTTAAATATAATGCATTACCATAGCTTCCTGCTCTTCAATGAAATGTATGGGTGTTATAGGTCAATCGATTTGTCTTAAATCAACACAACTTTTCCATCCTCGCATCAACTTTAAATTATGATAATGAGAAAATTTTTACTATAAAAATCGATTTTAAAAATATATAAAATACCATAACTTCCCTACTCTCTAATAAAAGTTATCAATATTGTAGGTCAATCGATTCGTCTCGAACCAAGGAATCTTTTATATCCTTGCATCAACTTTGAATTAAGTTAGTGAAAAAACTTTTACTATAAAAAACCGTGTTTTTCAAATATTATGCATTACCATAGCTCCCGGCTCTTCAATGAAATGTATGGATGTTATAGGTTAATCGATTCATCTTGAATCAACACAACTTTTCTATTCTCGTATCAACTTTGAATTATGAAAATGAGAAAATTTTTACTATAAAAATCTTTTTTTAAAATATATAGAATACCATAACTTCCCTACTCTTTAATAAAGTGTATTAATATTATAGGTCAATCGATTCGTCTCGAACCAAAGAATTTTTTATATTCTTGCATCAATTTTGAATTAAGTTAGTGAAAAAAGTTTTACTATAAAAAACCGTGTTTTCAAATATTAGGCATTACCATAGCTCCCTTACTCTTCAATAAAATGTATCAGTGTTATAGGTTAATCGATTCGTCTTAAATCAACACAACTTTTCCATCCTCGCATCAACTTTAAATTATGATAATGAGAAAATTTTTACTATAAAAATCGATTTTAAATTATATAAAATACCATAACTTCTCTACTCTTTGACAAAAGGTATTAATATTGCAGGTCAATCGATCCGTCTCGAACCAAGGAATCTTTTATATTCTTGCATCAACTTTGAATTATGTTGAATAAAAAAGTTTTTTCCATAAAAACCGTATTTTCAAATATTATGCATTACCATAGCTTCCTTACTCTTCAATAAAATGTATCAATGTTATAGGTCAATCGATTCGTCTCGAATCCACACATCTTTTCTGTCCTTGCATCAACTTTGAATTATATTAATGAAAAAAGTTTTATTATAAAAAACCGATTTTCAAAATATATAAATTACCATAACTTCCCTACTCATTAATAAAATGTGTTAAAATTATAGGTCAATCGATTCGTCTTGAACCAAGGAATCTTTTATATTCTTGCATCAACTTTGAATTATGCTAATGAAAAAAGTTTTACTATAAAAAACCGATTTTAAAAATATTATTGAGTGCTAAAAAAATGCAACAGATATTTTTACAAATCCTCTGGTCAGTTCAAGATATTAGTAGTGAAAATAAGCCATCCAAATTTCATGAATTTATCCTGAACCGTTTTCAAGTTATCGTGTTCACAAAAAAGTATGACATCCACACACCCACACACACATCCGCACAGGCACAAAGCAATTTTGCTTCCTCATAACCATTTATAATAAATTTATAATAAAAATTTATAATATTTATAATAAAATATATTTTATATTTAGAATAAAAAATTTATTATTTATTTGGATTATGGATTATATTACTATTATTATTATTAAAATAAATTTGCATTTATAATAAAAAATAATTTTATTAATTCAAAAATAATTATTGAAACTATTTACTTGTTATTAAAAAACGGCAAAAACGTCTACCAAATAACGATGCACTTATTTATATTTATTCAGATGTAAAATTGTTTAGTTAAAAGGTTACTGAATTCAAAAATTCTGGCCTTATGGCAAATATGTTCTGAAAATAAATTTATTTATTGAAAATGTGAGCTCTCGTTCAGATTTTATATATATTTTTAATACCTTAAAATATGCTTTTGAATATTTCTATATTTCTTCCCTCAAACTGAAATTGATTATAATAATTAACAAACAGCATTCAACATCCTCAATTACATTTGTTTCTAAATATTTAATAAATTATCAAGGTTTGCCACATAATTATTGTATCCGATCGTTGTGTTTTTTAACCACAAATCTTTGTAATGAAAAACATGAATTTCAGAATTTAAAACAAATAAAAATGTAAGTATCATTATTTAAATAAAAATATATTTTTTGCTTCAAGTTTGAAACGTTTACAATTTGAATATTTTTTTCCTAACACTTAATTTATTAGTAAATAACTTAATAATCAATATTAATATTGAATAATAATAATAATTAATAAAATAATAGAAACAAATTAGTAATAATAATTTTTCGCGCCTAGCGCTTTCGTAATAGAGGCCCATCAATTCCTCTTTCATTTTTATCTTCTGGTTGATACACTCCCATGTATTTCTTTTGATAATAATTTTTCTATATTGATATTATTATTATTATTTTTTAATATAACGAATATTCGATTAGAAATGTTAGTTAAAAATAATTAAAAATCATCATTATTTTCATTAAAAATTAGTTTCAAAATTTTTATTTCATTATTTAAAATGATGGTTATATAAAAGGGGATAATTTATTATGTATAAAAATTCAATACAAATACATTTTCAGGAATTATATAATGATTAATACTTTATTATAGAAACCAAAGATTATTATATCCATTAATTATAGATTTCAGCAAAATTAATAAAAATTGGAGGAAGGGGATAGATATGATTAGAGGACTGGTAAAAAATATTGAGGAATTTTATTCAATTAGTGAAAAACTGAGATTGGCTGTGTTTCAGAAAGAATTTTTCATTCAGGGAGCGTTCAAGTATTACGTAACGCAGTTTTTTAGAATTTTAGATCCCCCTCTCCCCTATGTAACGGTTTTTCCGACTTTCCCTGTAGTTTTTCGCCATTATGTAACATTTGGCCCAACCCCCCCCCCCAACCCCCTTAGAGCGTTACGTAATACTTGAACAACAAAGTTTTGTATGGGGTTATAAATTGATTTTTATTTTCTATATTGAAGTATTATATGTGCAATTTAATTTTCGTCAAGGAAGTAGAGGAATGGAAAGGAAGTATAGGGAGTTTAGAAGGGGGGGGGGGGAAGTAGGGAAGAGTGAGGAGAGTAAGTAGAAGAAGTTCGGGGGAACTAGGGGAAGTGAAGGGGTGTAGGGATGTAGAGAAAGCGAGGGGAGTAGAGAAAACGAGGGGAAGTAAGGAAAATAGGAGAAGTAAGTTAAGTGAGGGGAGAGGAATTAGGAAAAGTAGTGGTAGAGGAAACGTGATGAAGTGATTGTGGAGAAGTAGGGGAATTAAGGGAAGGGGAAGTAAGGGTAGTTAAGGAAGCGGGAGTAGGATTGTCGGTGGTGGATAAGGGGAAGTGGGAGTAGTCAGGAAGAGGAAATCATGCCAGGGAGAGTGAGGAAAGTGATGTGAAGGGGATGAGAAGAAGTGAGTGAAACGTAAGTAGGGTGCGGGTGTAGGTAAGGGGTGTAGGAATTGGGAGAAGTAAGAGGAGGAGTAAAGGGAAGCAGAGAGGGGCAAAGCGGGTTTATGAAGGCTATTATAGAAGGTGAAGTAGATGTTGAGAGGAAGTAGATGAGTGGCAGTAGAGGTACGTGATAGGGAGCGGAAAATTTGAGGGACAGTAAGGGAAGTGATTGGCAAGGGCGTGAAAGGAATGATAGTATAAGATGGTGTGTGGGAAGGGGGATTATGGGATGAGTAAGGGATGAGTTGATAGGAGGGGATGATAAGATAGGATCGAATCGGATAGGACATGATTTGATAGAAGAGAGTAAAGAGGGATGATAGGGAAGATTTGAACGACTAAATTAATGTTTTAATAGGCTACAAAATCCTATTTTCTAGGCCACGTCGCCTATTTTGAATAAATTTTTATCTTCATGTAATATGTGAATGTTAATTATCATAAGTTTCTATTTTTTATACCCGTAGTTTTCCTATGAATAATTCCTGATCAGGAACTCTAAATTGGCTTTGAAACATGTTGGTCCCTATTAGTATAAAACAGACGGAGAAAGAATGAGGAAAGATTACACGATTAGTTTTGGTTGACTCTCTTTTTTATACTTCCTTTTTATTTTGTTATTATTATATAACATTCATTTGAAAGTGAGGGGAAGTGAGGGGAGTGAGAGCAGACGACGTGAGGAGAGAGAAAGTAAGGGTAGTGAGAGGAGTTGAAATTTTGAGAACGGAAAGAGGGGAAGTGAGTGGAGATGTAGGGAAAATGGTAGTGTTGGAGGGGAGGTGTAGTAAGGGAAGCGAAGGAAAAGGAAGTACGTAAGTTATGTGAAGTGGGGGAAGTGAGGCGATGTGTGATAGAGGAGAAAAGTTGGGTGGGATTATGAAGGTTAGTATACGAGGGGAAGTAGGAGGAAGTGAGGGGAGAGGCGTTCAAGGAAGAAAGGGAGAGGGAAAGTATGTGGGACGATTGGAAGGGAGAGGAGGATGATAAGATATGATCGGATAGGATCAGAGAGGATAAAATCTGATAGGATAGTATAGGATAGAGAAGAGGAGAGAGGGGGGAGTGATAGTAGGAGAAGACAGATTTGAACAAGTGAAGTAACGTCTTAATAGGCGGCGAAACCCATTTTTCTAGGCATACATTGACTAATTTTTCATTTTTAGGTAATATGTGAAATTTAATTATTATTAATTTCTATTGTACTTACCGGTAGTTTCCCGAAAAATAATCCGGTATGAGGAACACTGAATTATCTTCGAAGATGTTGGTCCCTAGTAGTATAAAAAGACGAAGAAAGAGTAAGGAAAGGCTATTTTTGGTTGTCTCTTTCCTTTTTCACCCTCTTTTTTCCTTTGCTATGTATTTTCCTTCAAAGAGCCGGAAAGACGGTAGTTGGAAATCTAATTTTGATTTGTGAACTTTTTTGTGATTCGACTTTGGTGCATAAAATGGTTCATATGAAAGTAGATTTCAATTCGATCTTAAAACAATTCCTGATAGTCCCTAACTATATTCCATTGCATTGTTTTATATTTGTATTATTATATAACTTTTTCAACCTGGATTGTCAGATTTCACATCGTATTATTGTGAGTGGTTAAGACCTGTTTGATCTTCCCGCTTCTTTTCTAAATATCTAATACCATCCGGAATTGATATCATATGTCTCCAGTAAATCACTGACTGCCCAATATATCAATTTTTCTCCTGACAAAGTAGAGAAAGTAAAATAGATTCCCAGATTTCCATGCGAAATTGGCAATAGTTTCGTGGCAGGAAATCCAGTAAGGACCGGTGTAAATCGCATTGTCGTGTTCTTCTGGAGTTCCCTAGAGTTCTAATAAATTGTAAAACGTCTCGATAACGATCATTGCTTCCATAGTTCAGGATGGCTTTCCTCGTGTCAGCGCTTTAAGCTTTAGAGCGTTCCGGTAGCGAGTGACAAGGCCTTCTCTCTGTACGAGGAACGTGGACCATCGATTAATGCGGATAGGTAAAAAGCGTTTCGAGGTAAAGGAGGCTGAGGCTCTGAAATCTCGAAGGTTGCATCCGAAGGTGGACACCGGATCGCTAGCGCGGCACATCATTAAGCCGAGTTGTCGTGTTGCTGGATCCAGTTGCTTTTTTCTCTCCCCTTCTTTCCTCTCTCTCTTCTTTACTCTTCCTCTATCTTCTTTTATCCTCTCTCATCCTCTTTCATCTTCCTCACTATCCTATTCTCTCTCTCTCCTTCTTTTTTCCTCGCACATTTCTTTAACCATTTTTTTTCTCTCTTCTGGTCTCGCGGCACCTAATCTAATGGGAGAAGAGTTGCCTAGATGCCCGAAGCATTTTAGGAGAGGATACGAGCGATTGTCACTGCTGGGAAGAGAGGAAAGAAAAGAGTGTGTTTGTGGGGAAGAAAAGGAGAGAAGAAGTGTTGGCTCTTTGAAGCAGCCGCCACCACTTGTTGGTCGATCAGCGGCCCCCTTTAAATCCGATCGCCACCCCGTCCCAGATCAACCGCCAAATACAGAAGGATATAGGCGCCCTTTTAGGTGGGACTTGTTTCCCGTACACGCCTCAACGACTACGTTTGCGTTACAGATTTTCGTTTACATTTTATAAGTTGCCGACGACCTCCAGAATAAATCGTCTTCGTTTCTTTAGCGCCAGCTCTTGTCTCAAGTAAGCCGAGGCTCAAAGACGATCGCCGACGTTGATGTGCATGTCGATCATCCAGTTGGAAACATGCTTGAGGCTTAGATTTTTTGATTAAAGTCGTAAAACATGAGGATAGAATCTTATGGATAAGAAGATCGAAGAACTCGAGGTTTTGCAGACGAGGCTTTTAGTTTGCTGACTCTTGTTGTTTTTTAAAATAGGGAAAGAAAAATAAGTAAGGAGGTATTTCGGTTGGAACAAATTGTCCCACTTTTATCACTTTTTCTACTTAAAACTTCAACCTGAATTATTATTTGTCAATAATGATAGATCGGGGTGTCTTTTTATTTTTCCTGGTTATTTTAGAAGAGTTCAAAAGATTTGAATGATTCCAAGGGATTGTTAAAGATTTCAAGAGATTTCCAAAAATGATTTCTGATTTAGAATGCTGATTTAGAATAGAGAATTTGTGAAAAATTTATAGTTCTGGATTTAAAAAGGATTTTTGTATTCCTTCTTATTCCAAAATAGAACCTCTCCTATTATAATTCTGAAATATACTAGATATCTCCCTTTTTTTAAATTTGGAAGAGGAAAGTTTAAAATTCTGGAAAAATTTTTTTGTGCAAAAAAACGAACTTTCAGATTTGAACAAATTCTGATTTGGAATTAAGAATCAGGAATTTTCCAAAAGTGAGGAATCCTGACTTGGAACAGGGATTTTTTTGTAAATTTCCTTTTTGTAAATCAGAATAACATTATTTTTTTCAAATGTTCCGTTCCGTATAAAAAATTACTTGTTCGAAGGCCATATTATAATTCTCCACGAAATTCCTTTTTCAAAAAGTAAAAATTATCATTCTTCCCGGGATTTTTTTTTTTATATTTCATTTATTAATTCCCCGTCCAAACTTAGAATATTTCTTTTGGAAAATTCCCTATTCCCAGTCAGAATTAAATTAATTTTGAAAATTCCCTGTTCCAAGAAGAATGATATTTATTCATAAAATTTACTATTATGATTTAGAAATATGGTAACTCCCTTTTTTCAAAATAGGAAAAGGAAAGTTTTGAATTGTGACGAATTCTGACTTGGAACATGGATTTTTTCTAGACTCCCTTCTTTTAAATTAGAATTAAAATTCTTTTCCAAAATTCAATTTCTTTAGTGAAATTCCCTGTTCCAAACTCAAAATTATTTTTGTTTACGGAAATTCCTTGTTCCAATCCAGGATAATTTTCATTCTTTAGGTGATTTTTTCAAATATTTATTTTATTTATTCTCGGTCCCAAGTGAGAATTATAAATGTTTTAGAAAATTCCCTGTCTCAAAATCGAAATTATAATTCTTCACTGAAATCCCAGTTCCAGGTCAAAAATATCCTGTTTTAGGCCGAATTATAATTCTTTACGGAAACTCCCCGTCCTAAAGTAAAAATTATAATTCTAAACGAAATCTTGGAATTATAATTTTTTTCGAAAATTCTCTGTCCCAAAATAAAAATTCTAATTTTTTGCGGAAATCGCTTGATACAAAGTCAAAATTATTATAATTCTTAATAAAATTCCTTGTTCAAAAGTCAAGATTATAACTATTTACAGGAATTCCCTGTCTCAATCGTCAAAATTATATTTCATTACTGAATTTTCTGTTTCAAACTCAAAATTATAATTCTTTACTAACATCTTCTAACCCAAATTAAAAATGATAATTCTTCACGAAAATTCCCTTTCCGGAATTCCAAATTATATTTCTCCACTAAAATTCTATGTTGCAACTTAGAATTATAATTCTTTCCGAAAATTCCTTGTTTCAAGTCCGGATAATTGCAATTCTTGACGAGTATTTTTTGTATATTTCTTTTCTTAATTCCCTGTTTCAACTCAGAATTATAATTCTTTTAGGAAATTTCCTATTCCAACACGGAAAAAAATTAGCAATGAATCAAGAAAATGTCGGTACGAATACGGGCGATAGAATTTTTTCATGCTTCGAGAAAATTAGTCTTATCTCAAGAAAATGTACTTCAATGAAGAAAATATTGTATCATCCATATTCGTGACGATATTTTCTTGATTCAATAATAATTCTTATCCCATGAAGTGAGAAGTTTAATTTTTTTACAATTTCGCTGTTCCAACTTGAGTAATAAAATATATAAAATCACTTTTAATTTGCATATCATTACATTCAAGAGAAAAATCCCAGTCACTGAAACACATTCCCAAAGATTTGTTTGCGCTAACCCCTGACAACATAAAATAAGATATCAATTGGAATGTGATCAATAGTGACTTTTGTTGAATTTTCCAAACTTTAAACTCAAATTATATCTTGACTGATCCACCTTGACACTACTGGTCGAGGGCTAGTCAGTTGTCCCTACTAGCTTCTTACTTGAAGGGGGGCCAACTTTTTGTCTACTATAGCCCCCCATTTTAATTTTTACATGGGCTATATATATTGAATTGTATACAATGAACAAAAAATATCAGATTTGAGGATAAAGTAGAAGAGTGAAGATGGACATTGACCAAGAGGATAAAAGTCCATTAAAAGTGAGTGGAGTTAAAAATCCTCGAATATCCGCATTGATCGAGTCGAGTTTGAGCCGAAAGGCGCAAAGTAATATAAAGTCTGGAGCGCGGTCATATCGCGGTCGTAAAACAGAGGGCTCTCGTCCTTTCTACTTCCACCTTACAAAGTTTAAAGAGCCTCCTTCTCGTATTCGCGAACCAGTCTTCTCAGTATGAAGCAATTTACATGATGGTGTCTCGCATCTCGGTCTCTGGACCCCAATGAAAATAAGCTTCCCGGCAAAAAAGAGTATGCAGTGTATACATATAGGATCCTCAAGCTCTTCTTTAAAATCATATTCATATCTTGCACAGAAATCCAGTCCACGCAACTACGAACGTTTTGCCTCTGCCCTTCTTGAGTGCTACACTTACTCCCATCTTCTATTAGTTTCATGGATAAGTTTTACCTTATTAACATTTTATTTGATTATATCCCTTTTTCATTCATATTTCCACAAATTCTAGCCTTTTTTATTCCTTTCTATTGCGTTTGGTTACTAATCTTATATTCTCTTCGCCACTGTTTGGTACTATCAAGCCAAAGGGGTCGACAAGCGCCCTCCAGAAAGGATAACGTAGGCTACAGGATTTGAGCGTAATTTTTATGATTGCCCGAGGAAAATCAGACTAAAAGAAAAGCTTCCAGAAAAGGGGTCTGAAAAACCAAATTTCCTCGTATTTTTATTTTTTAGTCAGTGATATAAAAAAAGATAAACGCAACATATTAAATTTTATTCTTCGTCGCAATCCTACATGCCAAGAACTTTAATTTGAGCCATCCACGAGGAAAATCAGACTAAAAGATTCCTCTTTCTTTTCTTTAACCACTGACATGAAAAAAATATATATAACATAGCAAATTTTATTCCTACTCGTAATACTACATATCAAGAACTTCAATTGTAGCCATCCACAAGGAAAATGGAACTAAAGAAAAACCTTCCAGCATAGGGGCCTAAAAAGAATAATTTCTTAGTTTTTAACCACGGATTACAGAAAACCCATAATAGACAAGTGCAAACAAATAATATTCATAACAAATTTAACCCTCTAGCACAAATATTGTCGGAATGAGGAGTGTTAAACTACAGACGGAAGGCTGTACGGACGGACAAACATCTGACCGTCGCGTCGTTATAAGGGTTTCCGTCCTAAGAAAGTTCGAAAACAGTCCTTTCGAGAAAAATATTAGCAATTTCTTGGGTAATATTCCCAATTGTTCATAGGATTTATATCCCAAAGAAGTACAGTTATATTCAGTTAAATTTCCAACAGTTTTTTCAACCACTTCCATAACTGAAGAATCAACCATGTGAAGAGAATTGAAATTTCATCAACACCTGGAACTGAAATATGATTGCAATTTCTAAACATATCTATAACACTGATACTCCTGATCATCACCTAAATCAAAGACAAATCCATTCCTCAAAGTCCAAGGTATCGTTTCCACAAAGCTTTCTCAAAATCATCTTAGACTACTTCACAAACTTGACAGTTTTACCTAAAGCTATCTGATCCCATCAAAGATTACTTCTATTCTCACATACCCCAGAAAACTAATCCCCTCGATTTCAACGATTACAAACCCAACTAATAAATCTAAACCCAAAAAACAATAACAGTGTCGACACCCCGTTGCATTCCTCTCAAGTTGAAAGATACCCACGCTCGAGTGCATCGTCGGCAGTTGCTAATCCTGCTCACCCAGGTCGTACAGATTGGATTATCAGCGCCCGCGGTTCTTCCGAAGGATCCACCTGAACCCACGTTCGGATGATACAGCCAAGAAAAGACGATATGTCTAGATGGGTTCAAGTCCTGGCTACCCAGGTTATTATCGCATTTTATGTGCTCACTGGTATCGCGCTAAGAACCGTAGTCAGCACGGAAGCTGTTTGTAAGGACTATCTATACGCAGCATGTAGCCGATAATGTCCGGACAAAGTGTTCATGGCTGGATGTTTGCGAGCAGGTTACACACAGTAACCTGAAAACTCAGGAGGAAAGGGTGTCACCTGAAGCTCTTTAGAAGTGGTGAGGTCGAGAGAAGGAGATTAAGGCGGCCATGTTGAAAGGGTGGGATATATACGGCAGGCGCCGCTTGGTCGCGTCACGAAGAGGCACCGGCGAAGCCACCTCGAAGTGCTGAGTGAGCACCATCTTGTTAACAGCCGAGTTTTTTCCCATCGGCGACGACGCTGATAGGCCTACTGGTACCCCCGGTGGGCGTCCTTCCTCTTATTCCTATTTTGTCCACTCACTCGCTCCGCCTCGATCCTGTTCCTACGGGTTCAAACTACATGTGTGTCAGTGCTGGACTACGTTTGTGAAACACGCGATCGTGTCATTAGGACCTTAATCGAGACCACTTACGAGCCTGGGCATCGTGAGAATCATCGCCAACAGGGTTTCGAAGGTTGGACCGGGTCCTCTTTATGCTCTTCTTCAAATCAGTTGCTGGGTTTATTAACATAACAATCATAGACAGAAAGAGATTTTTGGTAATGATGTTTGTTGAAGCTAATTATGGATGTTGTCGATTTTTAGAATTGGTGAATTAGTTATGTAGAGATGATATTGAATGTTGGGATTAAGGTTTTAGGGATGGTGAAAAGTGTACAGCGGAAGTGAAAGCAAGTATGTTAATTATATAGGTGAGATTTGGTATGATCCTTTAGTATCAGGACTGGGACCATCTGATACCACCGAATTTCTATAGTCTGTCAGTCATGTTGTCACGAATGAAGATATGGTGGTATCATTTAGAAATAGAAATGGTACCAATAGCATCTTCTTTTCAATACCAAGTACCATTTTCTTCATCATGAACTGTTTTTAGGTTATTCTTTTAAAACGTTCACTCTACAAATGATATCATTAGAAGGTCAGATGATGAGAAACAAAAAGGAAACAAAGAAAAATAAATATATACATGAATAGAAAAGCGGTTAACCCAAATAATATTGATACCACGACACTATGAATAAACGCATTCTATTGGAAAGGAAAAAAAAAAAACTTTGTTTAACAATATTGGAAAATTTATTACGAAAACACAAGGTTTCGAAAACAAACAATTCTACTCATCAGGGAAATCTATTATAAGGTTATAACTAAACGTTACAAAACTATCTAAAAATAACAAGGTTATAATACTTAGGAATTAAAAACTTACAAATTCTTGTTGAGTAAAATGTTCGTTTGGTATTGATAGTATAAGAATAAGTTAGAAGACTAAAAAGTCAAAAGTGTAGAAGAAGTACAAACTTGAAACAAAAATAATTGTACAATCAGAAAAAAGATTTTAGGTTAAGTTTGAAAAATAACAGTTTCAATAGTTACCATATAGTTCAGAATCCAATTTCACATTTTCAAAAAGAAAATTTGTGAAATTAAAAAATTTTTTTTAGAATTTTTGTATCCAAGTTGAAAAAGTAAAGGTCCTGCTCCCACAAATTGAATCAAAAAGTGAAAATCGACAATTTTCAACCAAGGAGATTAATTTTCTACCAAGAGATGAATTTTCAACAAAATATGTTAATTTTCGACCAAAAAGTTTAATTTTCAACTAAAAAAGAATACATTTTCAACAAAAAATGGAATAGTTACATTTTCAGTCAAACAAATTAATTTTCAACGAACAAAAAATAGAGAATTTTCAACCGGTAGAATACCGCGAAAAAAATGAATTTTTTTACAAAATAGTTGTATCCTCAACCAAATAGAGGAATTTTCAAGAAACAAGATTAATTTTTTACCCACAACGACGAATTTTTAACAAAAGAGTTAAGTTTTTATGCTAAAAAGTCGAATGTTTTGCAAACAATTGAATTTTTAACAATATAGTTAATTTTCAATCAAATAAGATGAATTTTCATACGAATAGTTGAATTTTTAACTGAAAGAGGTAAGTTTTCAACCAAAAAAATTCATTTTTTAAACAAAAATGGAAACGTTAAATTTTCAGTTAGAAAAATTAATTTTCAACAAAAAAAAAACGAATTTTGGTGAAATTAAATTCAACTCAAAAAGACCAATTTTTAACAAATTATTTACATCTTCAACCAAAAAGATAAATTTTTAACGAGAAAGTTTAATTTTTTACCCAACAAGACGAATTTTCAACAAAATACATGAATTTTCTACCAAATAGTTGAATTTTCAACTTAGAAAGGATCAAGTTTTATAAAAAAATAGAATAGTTAAATTTTCAGAAAAAAATTTATCCTGAACCAAAAAAAAAAGGTTTTCACGAAATACATCAATTTTCAAGCCAAAATTTTTCACCAAAAAAGACGAATTTTTAACAATATACTTGAACTTACAACCAAATAGTTGAATTTTCAAATACAAAAGATAGATTTTTCATCAAAAAGGGAATAGTTGAATTTTCATTAAAAAATTTTGTTTTCGACAAATAGTTGATTTTTTACCAAAAAATATCATTTGTTTACACAGGAGATTAATTTCCCACAAAAAATTTATTTTTTGGTCAATATAGTAGCATTTTCAATAAAATAATTTAAAATTAAATAGTACAATTTTCAACCTAACGAGATGAATTCCAAAACAAAAATATAATAGTAGACTTTTCAACCGAAAAGAATCAACTTCTACCTCAAAAAAGTTCGATTTTCTATTGGGACGAGAAAAAGAGGGAACAGAAGAAGTTTCTTGAAAACAGGAGATAGAAGAAGAATTATTTTAAAAAAAGAGGGAAGAGTGTGAAATATGGAATATAAAAGTGATTCTGAAATAATTCGTATCGTATTTTATTGACGTCCCCTATAATGAGATTAGAAGGAATTATTATTATATCAAAATTTTGTTTTAACTCAAAAACCTTCTTAAAGTAAGAATATAAGATTGAGGTTTTAGAAGAGCAGAGTTTAAGATATTGTTAAAAAATTTTGACATCTATGTAGGAGAGTTGATTTAAAAAAATTGTAAAAGCTAACAGGTCTGAAAGTCTAGTTGGGATAGCTATAATTTTAGTTGAGTTCAGTTTTGGGTTTCTTTGGAACAATTGATCATTTTGGATTCCTTTTCAGCAAGGCCTTTTTGTCGCAGTTCCTTTGGAATCAACAATCGGTTCTCATAGAAACCCCAGTTTTTTCTGTATTTTTGATAAAGGAAAGTTTGTCCTGGAGGGCGTGTTTTGAAAGTGTTTTGAAATTAATTAAAAATGGTAACAGTTTTATCAACTTGATCTTTAGGAATAATCTAAAAGAAGCAATAATTTGGAAATGAAGTTGATCTAAAATTTCAGTCTCTAAGTATTGCATAACAATATCAGCATTAGTGAAAAGAGAAGCTACATCCAGTGAGATTATAATGTTCTTAATGAAAGATTCAGGTTTTGGAAAAACAGAGTTTTGATATACCTTTCAAAACCGAAAAAACTGGGGGTTTATTTTATTTATTATTATTCTCAATGATGTTGATATTGAAAAAGTTAATAGTATTGTTGTTTTCGATGTTGTGCTTAAATTCTAATCTATTCTGAAACTACATAATAATTGTATCAGTTTTATCAACCTGATCTTTAGGAATAATCGAAGATGTGTCATGAACATATCTAACAGAAGAAATAATTGAGAAAACAAGTTGATCTTCAATTTCAGTCTCTAGGTATTGCATAACAATATCAGCTTTGCAGTTTTGTTAAACCAGTAACTTTCTCAATACAGGACCATCTTTTGTGAATACTATTAAGAACAAGATTTAAAGCAACATCAGTGAAAGAGAAACACCAATAACAGGTTTCAAAGTTTAGTTTAAATTTCATAATAAATTTTCTGATTGAGCTTAACGTAATTCTTATACTCATTCTAATTGGTCAATTCCTTTCAAATAAGGATTATCCGGATCATCAACCGCCTTTCATCTTCACCTGACATACTTAGCAGCTAATAAATTCTCTTACAACCTGTGTGACTAAATAATGACTAATGACTAATCTTGGAAGACAGGTGCATAAAAGTCTCTCTTTGTTAACTGGTACCTGGTGACTGGTATTCTCGAAGCAGGTGCCTCCTTTTTCGAGAAGAATTGCTACCGCTGCGCTAACATAGCGGGCAATCGAGTCGGGTTATACACCGTCGACAAAACCCAGCGAATAAGGGAAGATACACATCCATTACCATCAGCATGCAAATTAGATCGAGGATTACCGCAAATCCTTTCGTAACAATCCGCCGCACCGCGAAGTAGGGTTGAGCCGAGCACCTACTCCACAAGACCTGAGCCGAGGACTAGAGAGAAAAGGAAAAATAAAGAGGGGGTGGGTAGAAGTGAGAGGGATGATGAATACGAGAAGGTGGAAGAGAAAGAGTGCACTACGGCTTCGCAAACTCTTAACAGAACTTAATTAACGTCTGCCATTGCTGCCGGCGAGGTTTACGACAACGACCAGAGTTTTGGAGTGCGTAGCCCATTCAATGGTGCACGAAGCCCCCATAAACGTCGGTATCGGTAGAAACGATTCAGTGAATTGGTTGATGA
>CAKNYM010037416.1:2971-27124 GCA_932195095.1 Andricus curvator | reverse complement strand
TAAAGAGGGTTCTTAAGGAAGAACAATTTACAACAAGTGCGTGGCCCCGTTGGTGGAGTGCGTGGCCCAGTTGGAGTGCGTAGCTCTTTCAATGGTACACGAAGCCCTCGTAAACGTCAATATCAGTAGAAACGATTCGGTGAATTGGTTGATGATGATTTAATAGAAATGGCGTCAAGACTGGAATCGAGTTCGAGTGGTAACTTTGGAAGTGTTGTTGACCTTAAAGAGGGTTCTCAAGGAAGAAAAATTTACAACAAGTGCGTGGCCCAGTTGGTGGAGTGCTTGGCTTCTATTCTAACTCTAAGGGGCCGTTCATAAACTACGTTATCAATATGGTGGGAAGGGGGGGGGGGGATCACGCCAACCACTGAGGTTGGTAAGAGAATGAGAAGGAGGGTCACTGGAAGTAAAGTTACGAACTTGGATAACGTTTAGTTTGTTTCCTGATGATAAATTTGAACAAAGCTTGCGAAAGATACGCCTGCAACGGACAGTTCAATAATAACTTCATAAGTCTGCAAATCGCTTTCATATTTCAGTCTTTACACTCTTTCCACTTTTAAAACAAAATCTTCATTTATCCTCTGTTTTCAAGAAACTTCCCCTTTCTCTCGTTTTTTGCTCAAATGCAAACTAAACTAATAGATTTAATTGAAGATGTTATTTTGTCAACCAGGGTTATTAATTAATTAATTTTCTGATGTTAAACATTATCGATCTACTGGTCAAATAATTTTTTGGTGAAACGAAGAAAAAATCTGCCTCGTTTCACCAGAAAATTATTTGAACAGTAGATCGATAATGTTTAACATCAGAAAATTAATTAATAAACTGAGAGAACCTAATAAGAAAATTCAACTATATTTCGCTTAAAATTCATTCTTTCTAGTTGAAAAGTCTAGTATTATATTTTTGGTTCAGAATTCATCCGGTTTGGTTAAAAATTCTACTATTTGGTTGGAGATTTTATTTTGAACTTGTAATTTCATTTCTGAAAATTTGAATTATTAATCACCTTATATACTAATTTTCGAAAAAGTTAAAACACATGTACACATAATTTTGAAAATTGAATTCAAATACTCATTTTATAACATCACAAACATTTAAAAATATTATATAATTGTAATAGATGTATTTTGAATAAAAAATAAACTTCCATTATACAAATAATAGCCAATATTCAATGACATAATCTTAAAGTAATTAATCAATTTATGTTACTTAATAGACAACAATTGAAATTCAATCTTTATGTAATTCAATATAGTAAAAAAAAATAAACAGTCAATAATTAATTAATCTGTAAGAAATTATTTTCATCAAAACATTCGAAAATTTCCACCTTATATTTTTTTGCAAATTGGAATTATTAATAACCTTTTAAACTGTTTTCATACAAAATTAAAATTAAAACACATGTAATTTTGAAATCAGAATTCAGATACTCATTTCACATCGCAAAAATTACACAATTGGAATAGAGGCATTTTAAAGATAAATAAAATTTCATTATACAAATTATAGCCAATATTCAATTACATATCCTTAAAATAAATAATTAATTTATGTCACTTAATAGAAAAAATTAAAATTCAATCTTTAAATAACTTAATATTGTTGAAAAAAAGAATCAGCTAATAATCAATTAATCTGTTCACAACATAAGAAGCATTAAACTATAATTTTCATTCAAAAATTCGAAACATTCACATTAAAAACTTTTTATACTTTTTTCACAAAAATTAAACCACATTCACATATAATTTTGGAAATTAAATTCAGATACTCATTTCACAACATCAGAAACGTTTGAAAAATCATGTCATTGAAATAGGGGTATTTTAAAGAAAATTAAACTTTTATCACACAAACTATATCCAATATTCAATTATTTATTAATTATATAAGTTAATAATTATTTAATCAGTCCACAAAATAAAAAGCATTACACAATTATTTTCATTGAAACATTCTAATAATGTTTACATTATATGTTTCTTTAAATTTGAAATTTCATTTCTATACATTTAATTTATTAATAACCTTTTAAATTGATTTAAAAAGAATTAAAATATATGTATAAATAATTTTGAAAATTGAATTCAGATACTCATTCCACAACATCACCAACAAATTTCAAAAAAGTATATAATTGTAATAGAGGAATTTAAAATGAAAAAAAACCTTTATTATAAAAATAATAGTTAATATTCAATTACATATCCTTGAATTAAATAATCAATTTATGTTACTTAATATAAAAACAATTTAAATTCAATCTTCGTGTAATTTAGTATTGTGAACAAAATCAATCAGCTAATAATTAATTAAACAGCTTGCAACATCAAAAGCATCAAACAATTTTTTTCATTGAAACATTCAAATAATTTTTACTTCATATTTTTCTGAAAATTTGAAGTATTAATAATCTTTCAAACTAATATCATATCACACTAAACAATACAGGATGAGTAATGTAGAAAAATTACTGAAATACATTTTACGTCGTATTTTGAGAAAGTTAATCATAACAACTCAAAAAAAAAAAAATTGATTAGCAGTTCGAACTCGAAAGTTCATTGCCTCACTACCCGATTGTGATTTGAGAGAGAGCCGTAACTGACCGTTAACTGCAGGCGTAAATCAGAGACGACTGAATACGTGACGTAAAAATTCGAGAAAACGCCGTAACGGGCAGTTACGGACTTTACCAAAATTATTGGACGGCGATTTCGAGCCTTCGTGATTTCGGAGAGGCCCGTAAGTGCTTACGGCGTTCTCCGGAATCATCGAACCCCGAGAAAAAAGGTTTGTGATTCGAGAAACGCCGTAACTGCACTTATTATTAGTTATTATATTCTTTTGCCGTGAACGGCGTTCTCTCAAATCACGGCAGGTCTATTTCTGAGGTCCGTAATTCGAAGAGAGCCGTAACTGCCCGTTACGGTGTTTTCTCGAATTTCAGCATCTCAATCAACACCGTTAACTGCATTTTAGATAATTAATCAACATTTTTTAAAAAATTTTCTTGCAAAAATGAAAACATCGTATGGAAATTAGTCAAGAACAAAAAAAATGCAGTAAATGGATAAGAATCCGCGATACACGCGAATGAAGATTCGAACAGTTTTCGTCGATTTTCTCGGCTTCGTTCATTTTGCAGTTACGGTGTTTTCCCAAATCACGGCAGAATGGAGGTTACGTGTCTTTATAGAAAGGAAACTCAAAAGTGGCTGATAATCTCAGAGCATAAATGAGGGGCTGATAGCAAAAGCGGAGTAGAAAAGTCGTCGGAGCAAAAACGAGTTAAGAACAATGCGGGCAAAAACGAGTTAAAAAGAAACAAGATTAACGAGGATTGTATTGTATATTATAACATTATAACTCGTTTTTGCCCGCATCGTTCTTAACTCGTTTTTGCTCCGACGTTTTTCTACTCCGCTTTTGCTATCAGCCCCTCAAATAATGTATCTGCTTCCTGCTTCTAACTGTCATTCATTGATCTGTTTAATAATTACCAGAACTCGATACAAAGCAACAATTTATGAGTATTTTTCCGGTCTGTGAGACCGTTGGCCTGCGACGTGTAGCAAATCATAAGTGGTGCTTTGATAATCACGCTCAAGCTTGTGTCAACAAACTTCCGCTTGTCTGCTATTAGATTCTACCTCTGGCAAACGTATATAATCCATAATCACTCAACTCGAGTCTTACGCAAGTGTAATCGTGGCTGAGAGCGCAAATAGACCCATAAATTTGAATTTCGACCTTTCGGGGGCGAATGGACAAGAGACGCATTGAGAACGATCTCGGCTTAATGCGTCTGATTATATCACTTTCGCAGGAGGCGAGCTATCTGCCTGCGTCGATGCTTTATGGACGCGTTTCGTAATTAATAAAACCGGAAGAAGGGAGAGCAAAAAAGGGTCTCCATTCATTCCAATACGAATTACGAGATTCATTCACAACTCGCGATCAGATGCTGACAAAGATCGACTATTCTTTCTCTTTCGCAACTCTCATCTCATCACACCCATCGTTATTCTAGATTTTTAAAAGTTTTTGTCATTCGTCAATACTAGTAGTGATGCATTCGAGACGATTTCGAGAAAATTCGAGATTTTCTTGTAACATGTTCAGGTGAACTCAAAACTTCATGGAGATCGAGAATCTCGAATACTTTAAAGTTTCAAGATTCTCGACTCGAGATCTCGAAATTTTTTATTCGAGATTCTCGATCTCCATGAAGTTTTAAGTTCACCTGAACATGTTTCAAGAAAATCTCGAATTTTCTCGAAATCATCTCGAATGTTCTCGAAATCGTCTCGAATGCATCACTAAATACTAGGGTGGTCCAAATTTTTTTTCTTGAATTTTCATGCATATCACCTAAAAATTTATTTGGATCCACACAAAAATAAATTAACTTTTTTTTGTTTAAAAAAATAGATATTAGAGGTGTCAAAAGCCCGAGAAGTTTATTTTATTCGTTTTTTTTTCATTTTCCATAAGAAAGAAAGACGTTTTTATCAATTTTATTCAGAATCGTCAATATTAGGTGAATCGAGTTGAAACTTAGCATTTTTCTTCACAGTTAGCTATCGAATACGTTCGGAATATTAATTTTTAAATAGCACCCCATAAGACTGTTTCGACAGTCTCGACTCGAGATCTCGAAATTTTTTATTCGAGATTCTCGATCTCCATGAAGTTTTGAGTTCACCTGAACATGTTTCAAGAAAATCTCGAATTTTCTCGAAATCATCTCGAATGTTCTCGAAATCGTCTCGAATGCATCTCTAAATACTAGGGTGGTCCAAATTTTTTCCTTGATTTTTCATGCATATCACCTAAAAATTTATTCTAATCCACACAAAAATAATTTTTTTTTGTTTAAAAAAAAGATATTAGAGGTGGCGAAAGCCCGAGAAGTTTATTTTTATTTTTTTATTTCCCATGAGAAAAAAAGACGTTTTTTTTTGTATAGGGTCCAAAAAACCCCCATAAGTGAAAAAATAGGTTTTGCGAGTTTTTGGCGATAATTATGATTTTTTGAAATGGAAAATTGTTTCTAATGCATAAAATACTACTTTATGCTTATAATGAGATGTTTATATAAATTGTTTAAACAATTTATTATAGTTTTCAGCAAATTTCTCATAGAATAGAGTTAGAAAGTCGCGTTTTTTTCTAAATTGTCCACTTTTTCTCCAATTTTCATTTAGGTTGAGGTAAAACTAATTTAATTTTAACAAATATAATTGTTGACACAATTTATCATTATTGTTAATAATATTCTTTTGGAATAATGCCAGAAAATTGCAGTTTTTTCAAACTTTTCTTTTTTTTGTCGAATTTCCAATTAAAGTGAAGTAAATAATTAATTAAAGTTAACAAAATTATTAGATCAAACAATTTATTATCATCGTTAATAATATTCAGTTTGAATAATGCTAGAAAGTTGCGGCTTATTCTGAAATTTTCAATTGCTTGTCTACTTTTCACTTTGAATGAATTAATAATTATTTCAAATTAGGAAAAATAATTATTTGTACAAATTATTATTGTTTATAACTATCTTCTTCTTTATTAATGTTAAACAGTTGCAGTTTCTACTGAAATTTTTAACTTTTCATCCACTTTTTACTGAGTGAAGTAATAATTAATGCAAGTTAATAAACACAATTGTTCAAACAATTTATTGTGGTTTATAACTATCTTCTCTTGCAGTAATGCTAGAAAGTTGCGGATTTTCCTGAAATTTTGAGCTCTTTTTCGACTTTTTAGTTAAGAACAAATAATAAATATCAATAGTAATTTTAGCAAAAAGGCTCTTAGTAACTACTTCAAGGAAAATTTACATTTTATATGATCCATATAGAAAATTTGAAGTATATTTCAAATATCTATTTTATTTCCGAAAAATATATTTACAAAAAAAAAGAGATTGTTTAAAATATGATTTACTCTAATGTTCATTTACTATTTGTTCATAACTAAACAGGTAAAGCAAAGTTAAACATTTCATAAAAAACCGTCACTTTCTAGCACTTATCTTGAAGAAGGTAGTTATAAACCATAATAAATTATTTGAAAAACTGTTTTTGTATTAAGTAAACAAAATTAAATTTCAACAAAAAAAAAACAAATTTGCAACAAAATAGTCTAATTTTAACCAAAGAGTTTGATTTTCAAGCAAAAAATATAAATTTTCAACCAAAAATAGAAAAGTTCAATTTTCAGTAAACAACATTAATCTTTATCAAAAAAAAAACGTATTTTCAACAAAATAGTCAGATTTTTCACCAAAGACATGAATTTTCCAACCAAAAAGACCAATTTTCAACATATAAAGATTTTTCAGTCATAAAAGAAAAAAGTTCATCTAAATGATTGAAGTTGCAAGCCAAGAGACGATTTTTCTGTAAAATAGTTGAATTTTCAACCCAAAAATATGAATTTATAACAAAAAGTTAATTTTTAATCAAAGAGTTGCATTTTTAACCGAAAACGAGGAAATTTCAAACCAAGGAGACTAGATTTCTAAAAAAAAAAGATTTTTCAACTGAAACATAATATTTAAATTTTCCACCAAAGAGATGAATTTTAAACTAAAAAGAGGTATTTTATAAACAAAAAGACCAATTTTTAACAAATAAAAAATTTATAGGCAAGATAAAAAAAGTTTATCCTAGTTGCTTAACTTGCAAACCAAAAGACGAATTTTCTGTAAAACAGCTGAATTTTGACCCGGAAATATGATTTCATAACATAAAAGGTCATTTTCAACCAAATTGTTGAATTTTCCAGCTAAAAAGATAAATTTTCAATCAAAAATAGGAAATTACAATTTTCAGTAAAAAAATTTAATTTTGAAAAAAAAAAATTCAACTGAAAAGATGAATTTTACAACCATAAATACGAATTTTCAACAAATAAAGATTTTTGAGTCAAGCAAGAAAAAAAAGTTCATCCAAATGATTGAACTTGCAAGCGCAAGATACATTTTTTGTGAAACAGTTGAATTTTTAACTCGAAAATATAAGTTTATCAGAAGAAAGTTAATTAGCAACCAAAAAGTTGCATTTTTAACTAAAGAAGAGAAAATTTCAAACCAGGAAGATTAGTTTTCTACAAAAAAAAAAACGAATTTTCAATTAAAATAGATTCATTTTCAAGAAGAAGAAGAAAAGTTTAATTCTCAATCAACAAAATTAATTTTTTTTAAACAAACTAATTTTCAACAAAATAGTCAAATTTTACAACAAAAAATAGAAATTTTCAATAAATAAAGCTTTTTTCAGTAAATCCAGGAGAAAAATGTCATCAAATTGTTAAACTTGAAAGCCAGAAGACGAATTTTTTGCAAAACAGTTGAATTTTCAACTCGAAAATATGAATTTATAACAAAAAAGTTAATTTTCAACCAAGCAGTTGTATTTTTAATCAAAAAGAGGAAATTTTAAACCCAGAAGATCAGTTTTCTACCCAAAAAGAAAGAATTTTCAACTTAAATTATGAATTTTCAAACCAAAAAGACAAATTTTCAACAAATAACGATTTTTCAGTCATGCAAGAAAAAAAAAGTTTATCCAAATTGTTATAAAAAGGTAAATTGATAACAAAAGTTAATTTTCAACTGAACCGTTGCATTTTCAACCAAAAACGAAGCAATTTCAAACCAAGTAGATAATTTTTTTAGAAAAAAGAAAAGAAAAAAAAGAAGTTTAAACTAAAATAGATCAATTTTCAACAAAAAAGTCATATTTTTAGTTAACAAAAAAGATTAATTATAAGCAAAAAAATTTTTAACAAGCTAGTTAAAAAAAAGGAACCGAAAATACTGTCTTCATTCATTCCAATACGGATTACGAGACTCATTCACAACTGGCAATCAAGTGTTGACAAAGGTTTTGTAAAAAAAAAATTATTTTCAGCAAAATAGTTAAATTTTTTAACAAAACGATGAATCTTCAACTAAAAATTTCAATTTTTCACAAAGTAGTTCAACTTTTATTCGAGTAGTTGAATTTTCAATTTAAAAATATCAATTTCTAACGAAAAAGTTTAACTATCAACCAAAGGGTTTCAAAAGGTTCAACTTTCAACCAAGTAGTTTAATTTACAAAAAAAAAAAAAATGAATTTTCAACGAATAATGTAAAAATAGATATCCAAACGAAAAAATTATTCTAATTTTAAATAAAAATCAGTTGAATTCAATGAAAAAGACAAATTTCAACAAGAAAATAGTTGAATTTTCAACGAATTTCCAAAGAATTTCTAATAAATGTGCACGATTTTGAAAGCTTTGAAATATTTTAGGGTATTTTTAAAAAGATTCTAAGGAATTTTCTATAGATTTCAATAAATTTGAAAGGATTCTAAATATTGTACGGTATTTTTTAAGATTCCGAAGAGTTTTCAATAGATTTCCATAAATTGAAGGGATATCAACAAAATTTAGAGTATTTTTGAAAGTTCGAAGGAATTTTCAAGAATTTAATGAAATTTCGAGGGATTTTCAAGAATTCGCAATATTTTAGGGTATGTTACAAATTTCCAAGGAATTTACAATTGAAACAATTTCAAAAGGTTTGAAATATTTTAGGGTATTTTTAGGAAGATTCCAAGGAATTTTCGACAGATTTTGATGAATTTAAAGGATTTCAACCAAATTTAGGATATTTTTGTGCGTTCCAAGAAATTTTCCAAAGTTTGAAAAAATTTTCCAACAATCTTGAAGAATTTTCAATATTTCAGGGTATTTCAAAATATTATAAGGAATTACTAATTATTTTGAAGGATTTCAAATGATTTGAAATATTCTAGGGTATTTTTAAAGATTCCAGGAATTTTTCAATAGATTTCAATGAATTGAAGGGATATGCACAAAATGTATGTTTTTTTTAAAGTTCCAAGGAATTTTCAAGAGTTTAAAAAAATTCCAAGGGAGTTTTAAGAATTAGCAATATTTAAGGGTATTTCAAAAGTTTTTAAGGAATTTCCAATATATTGAAAGTATTTGAATGGATTTAAAATATTTTAGGGTATTTTGAAATATTTCAAGGTATTTTAAACAGCTTTCAATAAATTAAAGGGATTTAAAAAAAGTTATTTCAAAAAATTTCAAGGGAATTTCAAGAATTTGCAATATTTTAGGGTATTTTAAAAATTTCCAAGGAATTTCCAATTGAAACAATTGCAAAAGGTTTGAAAAATTTTAGGGTATTTTTAGGAAGATTCCAAGGAAGTTTCTACAGATTTTGATGAATTTAAAGGATTTCAAAACAATTTAGGATATTTTTGTGCGTTCCAAGAAATTTTCCAAAGTTTGAAAAAATTTTCCAACAATTTTGAAGAATTTTCAATATCAAAGGATTTCAAAAGATTTGAAATATTTTAGGGTATTTTTAAAGATTCTAAGAATTTTTCAATAGATTTCAATGAATTGAAGGGATATGAACAAAATGTATGGTATTTTTAAAAGTTCCAAGGAATTTTCAAGAGTTTAAAAAAATTCCAAGGGAGTTTTAAGAATTTGCAATATTTTAGGGTATTTCAAAAGTTTTCAAGGAATTTACAATATATTCAAAGTATTTGAATGGATTTAAAATATTTTAGGGTATTTTGAAAGATTTCAAGATATTTTCAACAGATTTCAATAAATTAAAGGGATTTAAAAAAAGGTATTTAAAAAAATTTCCAGGAATTTTCAAGAGCTTCAGAAAAGTACATGGTATTTCAAAGGTTTTGGTATATTTGAGGGTATTTTGAAAGAATTCAAGGAATTTTCAATAGATTTCAACCAATTGAAAGGATTTAAAAAAAAAAGCATTTCAACAAATTTCAAGGGATTTTTGAGGATTTGCAATATTTTCGGGTTTTCTAAAAAGTTTTCAAGGCATTTTCAATAAATTTTAAGGATTTCAAAAGGTTTAAAATATCAACAACATTTAGAGTATTTTTAAAAGTTCGAAGGAATTTTCAAGAATTTAATAAAATTTCAAGGGATTTTCAAGAATTTGCAATATTTTAGGGTATTTTTAAAATTTCCAAGGAATTTGCAATTGAAACAATTTCAAAAGGTTTGAAATATTTTAGGGTATTTTTACGAAGATTCCAACGAATTTTCTACAGATTTTGATGAATTTTCAACGAATAATGAAAAAATAGATACTCAAACCGAAAAATATTTTAGTTGTAAAAAAATGTGAATTTTCCCCAAAAAGTCAATTTTCTACCAAAGCAGTTGAATTTTCAATCCTAAAAGACGAATCAAAGAAAAAAAAGACAGTCGAATTTATAAGCAACCAGATTAACTTTTTAACAAAATTGTTTAATTTTTCAACAATTTCAAATTAAAATTTAAAATGTTCATTTTTAATATCCTTGACAGTTATTTAAAGTGCCTTTTATAGAAATTTCCTGACTTTTTTCCAAAATCCCTGACTTTTCCCTGAGCAGGAAAATTCCCTGACTCTTCCTTGATTTCCAGGTTTTTCCTGGTTGAAGGCCACCCTATTCTTATTCAATGTTCATTCTCATTTCTTCAAATATACCTTCTGTGTTTCATTTTTTTCTTTTTCTAATTTTTAGGGTTTTGTAGGAACTGTCGAAAATTAGATAAAAAGAGGTTAGCGAGGGAAAGGAGGGGAAGGCGTAAAAGTTGATTGAGTGGAAAGGGGAAGAAGGTAAATGTAAATATGGTGGATTTGGAGGGGGAATAGGAATAGATTATCGATTCTGGAAGGTGAGTAGGGGAGTGAGGGTAGAGACGTAAAATATACGATGTGTGTCTCGAGGACACGGAGCGACCCAAGAATGACAGCTCTCTGCATCCATCCCGCAAGTGTCTCGGCATATATGTATATGAATGTAATTCAAAGAATTGTGTCGTTTATTATCTTTTTATTACATGTACTGAAGAAACGATAATTGTAAAATTATTATAAGCATAAAGATTGAGGTCTCCAGTTATTAGACAATTCTTGAAAATGATGTAATTTCAAACAACTCGTTTCGTTCGTCAAAACCCATTACAGATAAATTTCTTGGTTATATGTTCACAAGTGGAAGAAGATCGCCAGATGCTGCCGTTCACAAGCGCATACGTCGACACGAAGACAGTGACCATAAAATTCCTTGGGTGATTCAATCCAATTCATTTAGATTATTACAATTTCACAAATAGGAAAAAGAAATAATCCAAAAATATTTCATATATATTTCTAAAATTGCTATATTTAGTGCAAACTTATTACAAACAAAATTTTTTAATAAAAGATTTCTTTCAAGAAATTAATCTTCACCACGTAATTTTTCGTAGCGATATTTTCATTTAAAATAGTTGTTTCTTTTCAATATAAATTTAAAACAAAAAGTTCCGCAATTTTTCGTTACTGTTTTCTTTCAAAAAATTTTTTTAATCAGTATCGGGGTTAATAATATTCAGGTCATAATAATCATCTTTCTTCTTTTTAATTTAAAATATTCTTTGAATTTTAAATTCTTTTCTAATTCTTATTATGAATAATAATGTTTGTATACCTTTGTCAATTTTTCACTAATGAATACAAAATTTGGATTAATTAATCCTTTTTTTAAAGAAAAGTGATTAGTGTTGTGTTTGTATATGTGTATGTGAGTGTACACATATATATATATATATTATTTTTATCGGCAGGTATTATGTTTCTGATTTTTCCAAATTGGCATAATAATATATTTTTGTCATACCTTGTAGTTTCCTATAAATAATCCCTGATGAGGGAGTTTAAATTGACTCCGAAACATGTTGGTTCCTTGGTAGTATAAAAAAGACGGATAAAAGAAAAAGTGAGAGGTTGGTATTTTTGGTTGACTTTTTCTCCTTTTCTCCCTCTTTTTTCAATTGGTTATTTTTGTCTCTAATGAGCCGAAAAGTGAGGTGATCTAGAAGTCTATTTTTTAATTTTGAATCTTTTTCATGCTCATTTTGCATAAAATTATTCATGATAAAATGGATTTCTGTTCTATCTTAATTTTAAAACATAAAATTCCTCGATAACGATAGCAAGAGAGTCTCAGAAGAAGAGAAACGACTTAACATCGAAATGTCTTACCCGTAGGAAAAAGTTGCGTTCTTATCTAAAAACAGGATTTTATTAACAAGTAAATACAACGTATCATTAAATTCATTTCTATACCTCACAGTTAACAATAAAAAAATCCTTTATAGCCAATCAAGTCTCAACATAAGGTTCCCAGTTAAAGAATAAGAAACTTCAATAAATTATTTGTGGGTGATTCTAAAAACAATCTATTTAGATTATTAAATTTTTCAATTAGGAAAAGAAAACAATCCAAAATATTAAATACATTTCTAAAAAATTCTTGTTAAATTCAATGCATATTTTTTACACAAAATGTTTACAATGAAAGAAAAGATTTCTTACTAAAATTGAGGTAAAACTATGTAAACTCAATTTAAAGAAATTTTAAAATTATTCATAAGCAAACCCTGCAGATTGGAAAAAATCATATGTTTAGTGTCTTTACTTACAAATTTTTAATTAAGATTGAAGAGAATTTCATTTTCTCATGAATAATTTTTGCTAACTAAGCAGGAAAAATATTCAAAATTAACAAATAAAATTCAAAACAAATGTTATTCTTGTCTCTAATGAGCCGAAATGTGAGGTTGTTTTGAATTTTATTTTTTAATTATGAATATTTTTTCTGCTTAGTTAGCAAAAATTATTCATGAGAAAATGAAATTCTTTTCAATCTTAATTAAAAATTCAATAAATTACTTTTTAAAAGTGAATTTCAATTTGACAGGTCTTTTTTACCATTTTTCGATAAAAATAGATTGAAAAATTAGCTTCATAAAGTTCTCTTGATCGCATTTTTGACAATGACACTATAAATAAAAAATAATAATTTCATGTGAAGTTCACGTTTACAATTGCTCTTTTTGAATGATTTTTGTTTTAATTTTCTAACCGTTTTAAAAAAAAAGAATAAAAAAAACTAGAGTTTTTCCTACCTACGCATAAAAATCTAAAAGTGAATAATTATTCATTGTTTAAAAATTGCAAAACATTTTTTTTTAATTCTTATGATTAATTATCTATGTTATTATTCCCAGAAAATAATAAACTTTCATGACTTACAGGGAAAAAAATTACATGAAATCTAATGATATTTCCTGAAATCAACATTAAATCAAAATTCTTAAAAACTGCATGCAAATTTTTTTGATACCCAAAATTTGTTTGAAATCTATTGAAAATTCTTTGTAATCTTTGAAAATACCCTAAAATATGTAGAATTCTTCCAATTTATTGAAAATTCTTTGGAATTTTTTAAACTAACATGAAAGATGTGAAATCCCTCAAAATCCCTTGATATTTTTTAAAGCTCTTGAAAAAATCCTTGATACTTTTAAAAATACCCTTTTGGTTGGAATCGGTTAAATTTATTGAAATCTATAGAAAATTTCTGGGAATCTTTGAAAATAGCATATAATATATTTTAAAACTTTTGAAATCCTTTGAATTTATTGGAAATTACTTGACCTCTTTTTGAAAAATCCGAAAATATTGCAAATCCTCAAAAATCCCTTGAAATATTTTGAAATACTTTTTTCTTAAATCCCTTCAATTGATTGAAATCTATTTAAAATTCCTTGAAGTCTTTCAAAATACCCTAAAATATATCAAAAACTTTTGAAATACCTTGTACTTTTCTGAAGCTCTTGAAAATTCCTGGAAATTTTTTAAAATACCATTTTTTAAATCCCTTTAATTTATTGAAATCTGTTGAAAATTTTTTTGAAATCTTAAAAAATACCTTAAAATATTTTAAATTCTTTGAAACCCTTTCAATATATTGGAAATTCCTTGAAAACTTTTGAAATACCCTAAAATATGTTAAATCTTTTAGAAATAATTAGTAAATCCTTTTAATCTTTTAAAATACCCTAAATATTGCAAATTCTGTGAAATACTTAAAATTTTTTTAAACTTTTGAAAATTTCTTGGAACCCACAAAAATATCCTATATTCTTTTGAAATCCTTCAAATTTATCAAAATCTGTAGAAAATTGCTTGGAATCTTCCTAAAAATACCCTAAAATATTTCAAACCTTTTGAAATTGTTTCAATTGGAAATTCCTTGGAAATTTTCAAAATACGCTTAAATATTGCAAATTCTTGAAAATCCCTTGAAATTTTATTGAATTCTTGAAAATTTCTTCGAACTTACAAAAATACTCAAAATTTTGTTGATATCCTTTCAATTTATTGAAATCTATTGATAATTCTTCAGAATGTTCGAAAATACCGCACAATATTTAGAATCCTTTCAAATTTATTGAAATCTATAGAAAATTCCTTAGAATCTTTTTAAAAATACCCTAAAATATTTTAAGGCTTTTAAAATCGTTTCAATTTATTGGAAATTCCTTGGAAACTCCTAAAATACTCTAAAATATTGCAAATTCTTAAAACTCACTTGGAATTTTTTTAAACTCTTGAAAATTCCTTGGAACTTTTACAAATACCATAAATTTTGATGATATCCCTTCAATTTATTGAAATCTATTGAAAAATTCTTGAAATCTTTAAAAATACCATAAAATATGTCAAATCTTTTGAAATCCTTTGAAATAATTAGTAATTCCTTATAATATTTTTAAATACCCTAAAATATTGAAAATTCTTCAAAATTTTTGGGACATTTTGTCAAACTTTGGAAAATTTCTTGGAACCCACAAAAACATCCTAAATCGTTTTGACATCCTTTTTAAATTTATCAAAATCTGTTGAAAATTCCTTGGAATATTCCTAAAAATACCCTAAAATATTTCAAACCTTTTGAAATTGTTTCAATTGCAAATTCCTTGGAAATTTGTTGAATACCCTAAAATATTGCAAATTCTTGAAAATCCCTTGAAATTTTTTAAACTCTTGAAAATTCCTTGGAACTTTTAACAATAACATAAATTTGGTTGATATCCCTTCAATTTATTAAAATCTATTGAAAAATCCTTGGGATATATAAAAAAACCCTAAAATATGTCAAATCTTTTGAAATCCTTTGAAATAATTAGTAATTCCTTATAATCTTTTAAAATACCCTAATTATATTGAAAATTCTTTAAAATTTTTGTAAAATTTTTTCAAACTTTGGAAAATTTCTTGGAACGCAAAAAAATATCCTAAATTTTTTTTAAATCCCTTGAATTCATCAAAATCTATAGAAAAATACTTGGAATCTTCCTAAAAATACCCTAAAATATTTCAAACCTTTTGAAATTGTTTCAATTGGAAATTCATGGGAAATTTTCAAAATACCCTAAAATATTGCAAATTCTTGAAAATCCCTTGAAATTTTATTAAATTCTTGAAAATTCCTTCGAACTTTTAAAAATACTCGAAATTTTCTTGATATCCCTTCAATTTATTGAAATCTATTAAAAATTCTTCGGTATCTTTAAAAATAATGTACAATATTTAGAATCCTTTAAATTTATTGAAATCAATAGAAAATTTCTTGGAATCTTTGAAACTAGCTTATAATAATTTTTGAAACCTTTTGAAATCCTTTCAATTCATTAGAAATTCCTTGCAAACTTTTTAGAAAACCCGAAAATATTGCAAATCCTCAAAAAACCCTTGAAATTTTTTGAAATACATTTTTTTTAATCCCTTCAATTGATTGAAATCTATTGAAAATTCCTTGAAATCTTTCAAAATACCCTAAAATATATACCAAAACCTTTTGAAATACCTTGTACTTTTCTGAAGGTCTTGAAAATTCCTGGAAATTTTTTAAAATACCATTTTTAAATCCCTTTAATTGATCGAAATCTGTTGAAAATACCTTGTAATCTTTCAAAATACCCTAAAATATTTTAAATCCATTCAAATACTTTCAATATATTGGAAATTCCTTGAAAATTTTTGAAATACTCTAAAATATTGCAAATTCTTAAAACTCCCTTGGAATTTTTTTAAACTCTTGAAAATTCCTTGGAACCTTTAAAAATACCATAAATTTTGTTGATATCCCTTTAATTCATTGAAATCTATTGAAAAATTCTTGGAATCTTTAAAAATACCCTAAAATATGTCAAATCTTTTAGAAATAATTAGTAAATCCTTTTAATCTTTTAAAATACCCTAAAATTTTTCAAATTCTTTAAAATCCTTGGAAAATTTGTTTAAACTTTTAAAAATTTCTTGGAATCCACGAAAATATCCTAAAATTTTTGTGAAACCCCTTAAATTTATCAAAATCTAAAGAAAATGGCTTGGAAGCTTCTTAAAAATACACTAAAATATTTAAAACCTTTTGAAATTGTTTCAATTGGAAATTCCTTGGAAATTTTTAAAATACCCTAAAATATTTTAAATTCTTGAAAATCCCTTGAAATTTTATCAAATTCTTGAAAATTCCTTCGAACTTTTAAAAATACTCTAAATTTTGTTGATATCCTTTCAATTTATTGAAATCTATTGAAAATTCTTCGGAATCTTTAAAAATAACGTACAATATTTAGAATCCTGTCAATTTATTGAAATTTATAGAAAATTCCTTAGAATCTTTTTGAAAATACCCTAAAATATTTCAAAGCTTTCGAAATACTTCGAAATAATTAGTAATTCCTATAATAATAATAATAATTATTATTATTATAATCTTTCAAAATACCCTAATTATATTGAAAATTTTTTAAAATTTTTGGAAAATGTTTTCAAACTTTGGAAAATTTCTTGGAACGCAAAAAAATATCCTAAATTTTTTTTAAATCCCTTGGATTCATCAAAATCTATAGAAAATTCCTTGGAATCTTCCTAAAAATACCCTAAAATATTTCAAACCTTTTGAAATTGTTTCAATTGGAAATTCATGGGAAATTTTTTAAATACCCTAAAATATTGCAAATTCTTGAAAATCCCTTGAAATTTTATTAAATTCTTGAAAATTCCTTCGAACTTTTAAAAATACTTTAAATTTTGTTGATATCCTTTCAATGTATTAAAATCTATTGAAAATTCTTCAGAATCTTTCAAAATACCGTACAATATTTATAATCCTTCCAATTCATTTAATATTCTCTGTAAATCTTTTAAAATAAACTAAATTGTGTCCAATCCTTTGACATCCCTTGAAATTATTTAAAGCTCTTAAAAATGTATTGGAACCTTTAAAAATATCCTAAATATTTTTTGAATTCCTTCAATTTATTGCAATCTCTTGAAAATTCCTTGGAAACTTTCAAAATACCGAAAAATATTTTACATTTTCTGAAATCTTTTGAAATTTTTAAAGCTCTTTATGATATTCCTCAAAATCCCTTGAAAATTGTAAAGTCATATGAAATCCTTTGAGATGCTGGGAATTTTTTTTTAGTCGCCTGAAATTATATTGAAATCCTCGGAAATCTTATAAAGTACCTCGAAATTCCTTTAAAATCCTTGGAAATATTTGGAGCTTTTGTGAAATTCCGTTCAATTTTTAAAATCCTGTGAAATCCAATGAAATATTTGAAAATCTCTTCAAATCTTTGAAATCCTACGAAACCCCTTAATTTTTGTGAAATTCTTCGAAATTCATAGAAATAAAATTATAAAATGTTTAGAAATTTTCGATATCTACTAAAATCCTATAAATCTTCATAAAGTATGGGAAATTCTTTGCAATCCAATTGAATCTTCAAAGTCATATTAAATTCCAGTCCGCTTCTGTGAATATTATATATAAACTAGGAACGCAAAAAAATCAGTAAAATAAGAAATTTTTCTGGTAATTGTTTGAATAATTAATTGTATTACAAAGAAAAAAGCGTCTATGTGTACCAAAAAGTGCAGCTATTTATACCAAAATTTGGATATCCGTAACTACGGGTATATAATATTAATATTATATATATATATATATAATATTTAATATCATAACTATTATTATATTGTAATAGAAGTCATTGTTACAGAGCGTAAAAATGATTAATTTGCCAATTTCTTGTTTGCGTAAAAAGTTTAAAAACAGACTACCATCACAATTGAGGTTTTACTTGCACTTTACAGTGCAACGGTTGGCAACACTGAGCCGACCTCTTTCTATCTGTGTCTCTACTTAACACACTAACAGTAACACGCCATGACGCTATACTCTTCTCTTTCTTAACTTTATTTCTTTCATCATATTGTATTCATTTACAACACGCGGATCACACGTCTGCTCCAATGTCGCCAATCAACTATATTACAATTCAAACATGCGCAGATAAAGGCGACTCAGTTAGAATCACTGATTTTAAATGCATTACCACACAGAGACAGACACTACTGTTGAGCGGAGAGGATATGAGCGGCCTACAGTAAGCAAGCGTTACCAAGCGTTACTCTCGAAAATCGTCATAATCGAAAACGACAATATCGTTTAGAGATTTTTCAATAAGGATTGTATTTAATGTGAATAGGAAACAGATTTTGAATTTCAAAAAGGAGTCGAGAATCGATTAATGAGAAAGAATGTGAGAAATGGCAATTAATATTCGCTAACGCGCTATGGTTTCGAATTCGAATAAATGGAGGAGGGTAACTTTTGATAACCCTCTTAAGAGAGAGTCGATAGGAGTCGGCGGAATCGGGCAAAGTTTGTCGACGGCATTAAGTCACTCGTGACGTTATTTATAGCAGAGGTTGGTACGACCTGCAACCCTTACCGCACAGTTTGTCGTTCTGTGAGTCGCGCGGGGCGTGTCGCTGGCAATCCAGGCTCTAATGAAAACTCACCCTGCTTCACTTTTTCTACAAAACCGCCAAGATCAGCGGCTATATTTAATTCCCCTGACTAGCTGCCACACAAAGAACCACAAAAATCTTTGAATTCCTCGCCAAAAACCTGCAGACACTTTAATCAATGTACATTCTAAACTTTATTACTTACAAATGTTATATCCAGCGCTGTAAATATAAAGAATTTAGAACTGCACACTTTTTTAGCCCCACCACCAAAAAAAACATCGTATTATCTTTAATAATGGGAACACTACCGTCGGAAATTGTCGGTATGACTAGCGGGAGTATTATTAAAAATCACTGCTCACTTTAAACAACGATAACTCGGTCAAACGAAGAAATAGCGATCTGAAAAAAATCGTTGAAAACTCTATAAAATTCCGCGTCTGTTGAGCCCTTATAAGGGTATTTTTAACTTTTTCAAGGGGATACATGACGTCACAATTTTTAAAAAAATCTAGAATTTCTCGAATTTTGTACTTCGACGTTAACTCAAGCTATGACTTAGGAAAGTTGTAGCCAAATTTGAAATTTGCGGAACGCAATCTTTGAAATCTTTTCTTTGATTTACGCTAATCAAATTTCAAAAATCTTCACGGACTCCCAGATAGAGTTCTTAAATACCGAAGAATTTATGCTTAGCAAATGTTCTCGAGAATATGCTCATCATTAAGCTCGAAGAGAGCATTTATATAGCATTTAAGAGAATTTAAAGCATTTATTGTTTACACACCTATATACATCATAATTAATACATATATTTTTACAAAAACATTCTAGAGTGAAATAAACATATACATTTTTTAATTACATAGTTGCTACAGGTTAGGTAATTCCAGAAAGTCAGGGAATGTCAGGAAAATCCTGACAAAGTTAGGGAATTTTCGATAAACTAAAGTTAATGTTAATTTTATTATTATAGTTAAAAATCGCAACTCTTTGGTTGAAAATTAATATGTTTTGTTTCAGGAATCAAACCATTTTGTTAAAAATTCATTTATTTGGTCGATGATTCAAAAATTTTGGTTGAAAAACCTTTTTTTTTTTGTTCAAAATTCAATTATCTTGTTGATAATTAAGTTTTCTAGATGAAAATTACTTGTTTATACTGAAAACTTAACTCGTACATGTTTGGTTCAGAATTTATATTCATAAGTTGAATATTGAAATTTTTGGTTTAAAATTCTTGTATTTTATTGAAAATTCGAATTTTGTAGGAGAATATTAAATCTTCCTGGTGACTGATTATTATTCATACTTTTGGTTGGAAATTCCTTTAAAAATTCAAATATTTGGTTGAAAATTCATGTACTTTGTTAAAAATTGATCTTATTGGTTGAAAAATTGAAAATTGATCTTTTTGGTTGAACATGAGATTTTTCTTATTTAGAATTCATTTTTTAAACTGAAAATATAACTTCCATTTTTTGTCGAAAATGTATATATTCTGATAGAAATTTAATCTTCTTTGTTGAAAATTATACTATTTCGTTGAAAATTTACTTTAATTTCATTGAAAATTAATTTTTTTACTGAAAATTTAACTATTTTATTTTTTGTTGAAAATTTATCTGTTTTCGGTGAAAATTTAACTATTTGTTCAAAATCCGTCTTTTTTGGTAAAAGAGTACTCTCATTAGTTGAAATTTCATCTTTTTGGTTAAAAATTCATTTATTTGGTTGAAAATTTAACTGTTTTGTTGAAAATTCGTTTGTTTTTTGGTTGAAAATTTATTTTACTAACTGAAAATTATCCTACTTTATTTTTGGTAGAAAATTTATCTTTTTAGTTTAAAATTAATGTATTTGGTTAAAAATTAAATTTTTCTAGTTGAAGATTCATCATTTTAGATGATAATTGTCTTTAAATATTCCATTCTTTGTGGAAAATTTACCTTTTTTGATAAAAATGTAATCTTTTTCGTTAAAAAATTATCTGTTCAGTAGAATATTTACCTATTCTGTTTTTTGTTAATAATTCATTTCTTTCATAAAAAAAAACTATTTAGTTGAAAATTCGTTTTTTTGTTGATAGAAAATTCATCTTTTGGATTGAAAAGTCCACTATTTGGTCAAAAATTAATATTTTTGGTCAAAAATTCATCATTGTGACTAAAAATTAATTTCTTTGGTTGAAAAGTCGTTTCTTTTTAGTTGAAAATTAATTTTTTTATTTTAAGATATAACTATTACATTTTTGCTTGAAAATTTATATTTTTTTTTGAAGATCAATGAATTTGGCTGAAAACTTTTTTTTGTTTTGTTGGCTTAAATTAAAGAAAAAATATTAAAGATTGCGTCGCGTAAATTTCACATTTTTTCTGACACTTTCTTAGGTCATGCCACAACTTGAACTCGAGGTACAAAAACATCTGCGATGCAAAATTTGTACAAGACTTTTAAAATTTGTCAACTTTTTAGTCGAAAAATTAACTACTTTTTTAATTTTTCCTCTTTCAAATGAAAAAATGGTTTACTTTTCAAATTTACCCTCTTTAAAGCCGAACAGTTATTTACATTTTCAATTTTTCATCTTCCAAGTCAAAACATTCTTCACTTTTCAAATTTACCCTCTTAAAGGTAAAATAATTGTTTACTTTTTTAATTGCCCCTCCTTCAAGTCGAAAGATTGTTTACTTTTAAAATTATCCTCTTCCTGAGTCAAAAAGTCGCTTAAATTTGTAATTGTCCCTCTTTCAAGTCAAAAGATTGTTTACTTGATAGATTTACCCGTTTTTAAGCTAAACAACTGTTTACATTTCAATTTACCCCCTTACAAGTAAAAAAATTGTTTACTATGAAAATTTATCCTTTTTTAAGCAGAATAATTTTTTATTTCAAAAATTTTCCCTGTGCCAACTCAAAATCGAAAAATTGTTTACTTTTTAAATCTTACTACGTTGAAGCCGATTTTTTATACTTTTTAAATTTACCCTCCTCCAAGTCAAGCAATTGTTTAGTTAACCAATTTTCTCTTTTCCAAGTCGGAAAGTTGATTACTTTTTAAAAATTTCCCCTTTTTATATAAAAAAATTGTTTACATTTTAAACCTTACCTTAAAAATTATTTACTTTGTCCATTTTCTCTTTTTCTTTTTAATTGTTCACATTTCAAGTTTTACTATGATAAAGATAAAAATGATTTACTCTGTCAATTTTCTCCTTCTCGAAGTCGAAAAGTTGATTACTTTTTTTCAATTTCCCCTTTTTATATAAAAAAGTTGTTTAAATTTTACACCATCCTACGATAACGGTGAAAAATGGTTTGGTTTTTCAATATTCTCTTTAAAAAAAAATTGTTTACATTTTAAACTTTCCTACCATAAAGGTGAACAATGATTTACTTTGTCGATTTTCTCCTTTTCAAAGTCGAAAAGTTGATTACTTTTCCAAATTTGTTCACTCTTTGAAATAAAAAAATGGCTTATTTTGACCTCTTTTAGGCAAAATGATTGTTTACTTTTTTAATTTATCCCGTGTTGAGAAGACAATTTTTTTACTTCGTGAATTTTAACTCTTCCATGTAAAAAAATTCATTTTTAAATTTTCCCGTTTTTAAGTCAAAAATGGTTTAAATTTTCAATGGCTCCTTCTACAAATCGAAAAATTATGTTTTCTTCAAATTTACCCTCTTTTAGTCCCAAAAATGGTTTACTTTTTTAATTATCCGTCTCTTGAATCAAAAAAGTAATTACTTTTTTAAATTTTCTTCCTTTCAAGTCTAAAACTTGTTTGATTTTGAAAATTTACTCCCTTCCAAGTCGAAAAGATGTTTACATTTTTAATTATTCCTTTCCAAGTTAATTTTTTTTTACTTTTTAAAGGCGAACAACTGCTTTCTGATCATCCTTCTGTCGAAAAATTTTGTTGTAAATTTTCTCTTTTCCAACTCGAAAAATTGATTACGTTTTCAAAATTCCCACTCTTTCAATTCAAAAATCATGGCAATAATGAACTGAATCTAACAGAAATGATTGTTTCAACAATTTATTATTATTTATAAAAATATTCTCTTAGTATAATGTTAGAAAGTTGCAATTTTTTCTTAAATTTTCCATTTTTGGTCCACTTTTAAATCATAGTGAAGTAGGACTTAATTAAACTTAACAAATATAATTGTTTAAACAATTTATTATTATTTTTAATGAAATTCTCTTGTAATAATGTTAGAAAATTGCGTTTTTTCTGAAATTTTCAACTTTTTATCTACTTTTTACATAGAGTGTGGTAATCATTAATGAACTCTACCAAAAAAAAGTAAATATTAGCATTAATCTGAAAAAAGCCTCTTTGTAACTATTTCAAGGAAAATTTATGTTTATAATATCATCAATATAGAAAATTTTGAAGAATATTTAAAGTGCCTGTTTTATTTCAGGAAAATATATTTACAAAAAAGAAGGAGATTGTTTAGAAAATAATTCTCCCAATACTCTAGAAGAACATAATTATAAACAATAATAACTTATTCAAACAATTATGTTTGTCAAATTTAATTAATTTTTACCTCGCTTTAAGAGAAAAGTGGACGAAAAATTGAATATTTCAGAAAAAATCACAACTTTCTCTAGCATTATTTAAAGAGAATATTATTAAAAATAGAAATAAATTGTTTGAAAAATTATTTTTGTTCACTTTAATTGATTATTACCTCACTCCAATTGAGAATTGGACAAAAATTGGAAATTTACAGAAAAGCTGCATCTTTCCAGCATTATTCTAAGAGAATATTACTATAAATAATCATGAATTGTTTAAATAATTATTTTTTTAAGATTAAGTTCATTATTGCCTCTATCAAACAATTCATGTGAACATCTAATTATCAGTAGAGAGTATTATTTCATTTATTAGAAACAATTTGTATTTAAAAAACGGCCAAAATATCATCATTAGCGCCAGAAACTCGCGAGGCCCAATTTTTCACTCATGGGGGTTTTTTGGGAGCCTATAAAATAGACTTATCGGGTTGATATTTAAATCTAATTATTCGTTTGTATTCAATAGAAAATTGTGAAGAAAAATGTTGAGTTTCAACTCGATTCACCTAATATTGATGATTCTGAATAAAATGTACAAAAACGTTTTTTCTTCTTATGGGAAATACGTGGTAAACTTCATGTGGCTTACGGAACCCTTAAATATATATTTTTTTGTTCATATAATTAAATGAATGCCAATTCACAGCTTCTTTTGGCTGTGTAGCTTTTGAATACTAAGAATATCCATATTTTCATAAGATATAAAATAAGGCCATGTGGACAGAGGAGCCGGGGGGGGGGGTCAAAAGTCCAAGTTTGTCCACAAGGGGGGGGGGGGAAGTGTTTCATTATGCGGTATATGGACGGTCCCTGA
>CAKNYM010037415.1:5384-28213 GCA_932195095.1 Andricus curvator | reverse complement strand
TTTACATAAAACCAATACCTTCTCATTAGAATGAGAATGTAAAAATGTCTACAAAATTATTGAATTTTCAAGCCGAAAATATCAACTATTTACAAAAACTGCTATCTATCTACAAAAAAGTTAATTTTTTATGAAAAAGTTGTACTTGAGTTTAAAAACAATAAATTTTCAACTACAAATTAAATATTTAAATTCGCAGTTGAGGAAATTGATTTGCAACAAAAAAAACAAAACAAGGAAGTTTAACCAAAATAATTTGAATTTCTACCAAAAAGATGGATCTTCAACTAATCAAATGTATATCCGAAAAGAAGTCTAATTTTCAAACAGTTTGTTAAGCTAACCTGTTGACCGTTGATCTAGAAGCAATTAATTTCTAACGAACAAGGGAATTGTTAAGTTTTCAGTTCAAGAAATTAGTTTTTAACACACAAAAAAAAACGAATTTTCAACCTAATAGTACAACTTTTAATCGAAAAACATGAACACTGTACCAAAAATATAATATAATAGTAAACATTTTGATGAAAAAGAATTCACTTTCAATGAAAAAAAGTTGGACTTTCTTATTGGTTTCTATTAATTCAGTTTGCATTTAAGCGAAAAAACTGAAAACAGGGGAAATTTCTTGAGAACTGGGGAATGTTATTTGAAAATTTGTGTTCGATTAACGCCAGATGGCGATGCATTGCCGAAAAATGACATTATTGACTGTTCAAGGAATGCGCTTCCAAACGAAAGATGAAGACAAACGGTTGGTTTGTTTGGGTTGGTTAGTACAGGTTGGTTTGTTTGGGTTGGTTATGTTGCTTACGTTCGTTTTGGTTGGATTGGGTATCTTAGTTTTTTATTTATTTGTGTGTTTTAGTTGTGCTGCTTACGTTCGTTCGAGTTATATTTTTTGTGTTGCTTCCATTCTTTTCGATTAGATGTGTTGGATACGTTCATTTCGGTTCGCTTTGTTCATTGCGTTCATTTCATTTTGTTGGGTTAGTTGGGTCCAATTGGGTTGGTCGTATTGGTAACGTTCGTTTGGGTTAGTGTTGTTGGTTACGTTTGTTTGGGTTGATCTCGTTGTGCTAGTTAGGTTTGCTCGTATTAGTTTGAATGTGTTAACCAACACTCTTAATCAAACCCAAACGAACGTAACCAACAACACTAACCCGAACGAATGCAACCAATACGACCAACCCAAATGCACGCAACCGAAACAATAAAATGAAATGACCGCAATCAACAAAGCGAACCGAATCGAACGTATTCAACAAATCTGATCGAAACGATCGTAACAAACACAACAAATCCAACCTAAACGAACCTAAGCTGCACAACCAAACCACCAAAATCAGAGAAATTAAGACACCCAGTTCAACCTCAACGACCAGAACTAAGCTGCTAAATCCAATTTAAATGAACGTAAGCAACACAACGAACCTAAACAAACCCAACCGTATTAACTAACCCAAAAAAACCGACCGTTTGTCTTTTTTATTTCTCGTTTGGAAGAGCATTCCTTGAATATTCAACAATTTAATTTTAGGCCAATGCATCGCTATCTGGCGTGAATCGAAAAAAATTGCAATAAAACTTAAGTATTTTTTAATGGAGATTCTGAATCTGCAATAAAAAATAGGTTTCCTTTTGAAATTTTAAAGTTACTCCCCTCCCGTCCCCAGGGGCCGGTGTGTGAGGTAAATTTTTTTCGGAGTAGCTTTTTCCCCTCAAAAATAAAAGAATTTTATTCTGGACATTTCTTCTTTGGATGCGTACTTCTTAAGATATTTCAAACTCTCCAGATAAAAAAAACACCATGTATGATAAGCCTTTTATCCATAAAAATATGTAGCAATACGCAGCAATTAGAAGCTTTTTAAGAATTGTGAAAGGTTTCAAAAAGAAAGTTTTCGAGTTCTTACGGAAATCGAAAATAATTTTTCATTTTGAAATATTAATTTTAAGAGAATTTTGCGAAAGATTGCAAAAGATTCCAAAAATTGTCAAAAAAGGATCTGGAAGATTTGAAGGAATTTTTTTAAATTTAATAGCATTTTTTAAATATTTGAAAAGATTTCAAGAAGCTTGCAACAAAATGTAGGATTTTATGAAGATTTTCAAGCAAACTGTTGAAGTTTTCTAAGGATTTCAGAAGGTTTTAAGATAATTAATTGTTTGTCTTGATATGTCTGGAATAATTATTTTTTATTTGATAAAAATAATTTAAAGGGAATATTTGAGAATATTTTGAAGAAAAAACAAATTTTTATGTATAAATAACTATTTAATAGAAATCCAATCAATAATTGATATTTATGTGAAACTGCTTGATATACGATTTAACTTCTAACTTGAACTCGAATTTACAAAGTTTTTAGTTAAAAAAAAATTTATTCATTCAACTCTTTAATGTTTTTAGCTCAAAACTGCTTCAAATAATATAATTTGGTAAATTTACAAATTCAATGATTCATTCTTCAACTTACAGCTTTAAAAATGATAAAGAAATTTGTATTTCTTGAACAAAATTTGAATCTTTGAACTGTACAATGTATAAAAGTTAAAAATTTTCATTTTTCAGTATAAATGCATTTAATTAAAATTTTGTCAATTAACAAGTGTTAGTAGCTTTCATTTTATTCGTTTAAATTATTAAGCAATCGAATAAAAATTTTTTTAATTTTGATTTCAAAAGTTTTAAAATTTTATTGACCGTTTTTATTGACCGAGTTTTTTTTTATTATAGGATTTTACTAAATTTCAGGAAAAACTCAGGTTCGTTTGAAACATATTCCGGACATTTTTAGAAACCTTTTGAAATGCGTTGAAATTTTATTTAATAATTAATTTGAATGTTAAGAAATAATTATATATTTTTTCATAAATCTTAAGAAAGTTTTTTTTATAGTTTTGAAACCTTTCACAATTCTTAAAAAGCTTTTATTCTTCTTTTCAAAACGTGTACACCTAAAATATCTTATATAATGATTCGATTTTTTTCTAATTTTGCAAAATTGAACAAAATTATGTTAACATTTTTAAGATGGTTTTTTCTGGCAATTCGGAAAATCTTTTGAAATATTTTCATATCTTTTCAAATATTCTCTGAGAATTCATTTTCGAAAATGAAAAAATCATTCGATATTTTGTTAACAATCTTAAAAAGTTTTTTTATTCTCTTGAAAGCTTTCAAAATTCTCAAGATTTAAATTATTTTATAATCTTTTAAAAACTTCTGAATATCTGTTGAAGCAATTTGTTTATCCTAACCTTTGTTAAAATTCTGCAAAATCAAGAAATTGTCCTAATATTCTCCATATTATTTTTCAAAATATTTTGAAATCTTCAAACCTTGAAGTTAATCTTTTTAAATGAAACCCAAATCATTTTAAATTTTCCAATATTACTGCTTGGCAACATTCAGAAATCAATTTTATTTTTTAATTACTTTTAGTCTAGAATATTATTTTTTAGAAATTACACTTATTACACTGATTGCAAAAAGTTGTAAAATAAAAAATGCTAAAAAAACTCTTGAATTATTAATTTTCTCAAATTAAAAGATTTGATTTTATTTAATTTCGACAAAATTTGAAGACTATTATGTCTACAATTTTTTTTCTGATACTTTAGAGGTGTTTTTGAATTTTCAAGTCAACACGTTTGAAATGTGTCATTTTGAAGAACTTTTAGTCTACAATATTTCAATTTTGAATCTTCCGATTTTAAATGATTTATATTCAAAATGTCTTGCTTTTGACAATTACACTTATTATACTCATTCAATTACACTAATTGAAAAAAGTTTTAAAATATCATAGACTAGAAAAAAATTTTCAACCATTATGTTTTTGAATAAAAAAAAATGAGTTTATTCAATTTCGACTAATATAAAATTAAGGTATTCAATATAAAAAAATTACACCTTGAAACGAGTTTAAATAAAAAAATGATATTTTGAAGATGTGTCAACAACTTTCAGTTTTTGTTCTCTAAATGTCTTTTTCGAATTTGAAAGTTTTAAAAATCAAAATGTTCCATTCTGAAGGAGTTTTAGGCTACAATATTTTTAAAACAATTTTTCTGTGTAATTTATATAATCTAATTATAATTTAAAAATGTATGTGCTACAACCAGAAATGAAACATGTTTTTTTCATTGCAAAATTAACGTCATAGCTATATGAGTTTGCACTTTTAAATTGTGCAAGAAATCACAGAGCCAATTAATGCTTATCCCTTGCACATTCGCACAAAGCTCAAGTTTGCTGCCGGCTGTTACTTGTGAAATATAATCACTAATTCTTATTTTTTCAAGTATTTCCAAAATTCGTTATTCCCTTTTCATTTTATATGTGTGATATCACAGTCTGCGTCAATCCCTCCCCCTACGTTACAAATCTCCACGAAACCTTGTTACCCCCCCCCCCCACCTCACTGTCAGTGTGGCATAATTTTTAAATGGCTTTTTTCGCTTCTAACATATGTTAATTTAAAAGTGTGCAATAATAGTTTATTTTGAATGTTAGCTTTACATTAAAAAATTCTTAATTATTGCTGTATCTAATATTTCATATTTACACTAGGATATATATTGTGTTGAGTACGCTTACCACAAGAAAACAGAAAAATCGCGATTGTGAGAAACAGCGTGCTGATACGGATCTCCATCTTTTCAGAAAGATTTCGTAAACAGTGAGTGAGAAAGATTGAACATATTTATTGCTATATATGTATACTTGTCAATATCAGGTATTGTCAACCACAAAACCTACAGAATTCTGAAAATATTCAATGTGTGGAGACTACGCGAAAAAGGCATTACGATATCTATCAAGGTTTCGCAAGCTGTTAACATCGTCAACAACATTTAATGGACCTTGTACGCTTCTCTTCTGTCAATAAAATATGTAACTTCTTGTCTAAAGTGAAAATGATTATCAGTAAAATCGACACACCAAGATAAATTCTTAATGCGGAATAATTTTTAACAGTCTTAATATATATGGTTCCAAATTTTTAAAAAATTGTCATGCATATCCCCTGGAGATCTGTTCAAATCCACGAAAAAATGAATGCATTTTTGATAATGATATTAAGTTTAACAGGTTTTTTCCACGGGAAAAAATATGCCTGCTGCGCATACATATTTTCATTGCGCACGGCGCTTCGCGCCCTGCTTGACCGCGACACAGGTGCGCGGGTAGGCCCTCACGCTTCGCACACTGTTGGAAAAATTTCTACTAAATTTAGTATACATGTAATGGAAGCAAAAATGCACAACATGAAATTAAATTTAGTATACCAGCGGACAGTAAATTTAATATATTTATACTGAATTTAGTACAGGCATATACTAAATTTCGTTTACGTTTATACTAAATTCAGTATGAATATACTAAATTTACTGTACGCTGGTATACTAAATTTAATTTCATGTTATGCATTCTTGCTTCCATTACATGTATACTAAATTTATTAAAGATTTTTTTAACAGTGCACTTGTATTTCGACTTCATTTTTTCAAGTGTCACAAATATTTCCCAATTATCACATAGAGACACTCGCGCGCTTCGCGCTCTAGAATGAGGTTATAGAGACTGTTCCCTTTTAAAAAAAAATCTGCGCGCTGCACGAGCACATTCTCAATGCGCGCTACTCGCGCGGTTTACGAATTCGAGAACGCCTAGAGCTCGAATATGTTGGTTCTCGCGCTTCGCGCTCGATAATATATTTAGCTCGCGTTACGATCTCGGCCGTTGTACTGTCCACACATTTTCAAATAGGACTTTTAAAATCAAAGTTCAAACCATCGACAACTGAAATTGAGTGATTGTGAATTCTCTTTTGTTAAAGCTCTTTTCGGCTTTGACGAACACATTCTCATCGCGCGTCTTGTGAGAAAAAAGGTCAAAGCAAATTTTAAGATATAATTCGAGAAGAATTTTGTTATTATACATTGTCTTATACCTTGTGTCTTTTTTTCAAAGATTTAGTTTACTCATTTGTGATGTCATTTTTCAAAAATTTATGAGAACTACGCGTGCTTTCAGAAAATTATTTATAACAAATTTGTTAATCTCTTCTGGGGGAACAACCATTGTCGATTCATTTTTGCCGTATCTTTTGTTGGTCTCCCAAAAATTTAATTTTTTAATTCATGTTATTTTTTATGTTTAAAACATAAACTACGCATCGTATCAAATCAATTTTCTTGTATCTTGCATAGTTTTACCGCAAAATTGAATTTCTTATTTTCAATCATATTCTTCACCATTAAAACGAAAAATATGCTTCTTATCAGAAAAGTGAGACGAAAAAAAGAGTTCACATCTAAAATTTACATCTGCAGATAGGATTAATAAATCAGTGAAGAAAGTATATTTTTATTTAAAAAAAAAAGTTTTAAACAAACAAGTCTTTCCAAGAATTTTCAAACAAAAATTTAGTAATAAAAGATCTTCGTTGTTATTATTCTACTTATTAGTCTGTTCACTACATATGACCAACACTCTAACATCACTCTTCCTATCAAAAATGTAGTAGTGAAATTTCAGTTGAAAAATTGATTTTCATTAATGAAAAACGAAAGTAAAAGAATAAATGGTTCAGTTTTTAACCACCGAGTTGAATTTTCAACAAAAAAAGATGAATAATCGAACAAAATAATTATTTTGTTACAAACTAGTTTAATTTTCCACGGCAAAAAAAAAAGTTTTAACCAATTCGTTTAACTTTAAACTAAAAAGTTCATTATTAACTAAAAAATATACATTTTCTACCAACAATGGAATAGGTAGTTCAGCATTTCGCTGAAGAAAATTAATTTTAAACAAAAAAAAAACTAAATAATTTTTCAACAAATTTTTCCAACTTTCACTAAAGTAGTTGAATTGTCCACCAAAAGAGATGAATTGTCACCAAAAAATGCAATAGTTGATATGACGGCCCAAGCGGAATTTCTATTTTAAATAAAAAAAACAGTTGAATTCAACTTGAAGAAAATAGTTTTAAACAAAATACTTCATTTCTCAACCAAAACAGATTAATTTTTAACCAAAAAGTTTCATTTTCAACTATAAAAGAATAAATTTCTCACAAAGATATGAATTTGAAAACCAAAAGACTAATTTTCATCAAAAGAGTTAAATTCTGTGACAAGATTTTTTATTCAAGAAAGAAAAGAATATGAATAAAATTCTTGAATTTTCATGCAAAAAAAAAATTCTACAAAACAGTTAAATTTAATTCTAGAAGATAGGAATTTTCAACAAAACTGTTAATTTAAAAAACGCAAATATTCCAGTTGAGAAAATAACAAATTTTTATATTCGATTGTGCGATATAAGTGAATTTGTTTATAACAAGAAGAATTTTTCTCTAATGTGAATCTCTTGTAACACGATTATACCCTACGAACAATAAAACTTCTTCCTATGTAGAAACGCAATCTCGGGAAGAAAGTGCACCAGAATTTTAAGCACACACAAAAAATCCAAAAACCAGCCCCTATGTGCAAAAATCCACCCCCTTGACAAAAATCATTTCTAAAAAAAAAACAATATGCATTACAATTTGGACTTATTTTAGGCTTTCAAATGCAACCAATGTTTTTTCATAAAACACCCCTGTGTACAAAAAACCGCCTCCTTTGCAAACACTTAAGCTCAGAAAATAAAAAGTAGAAAGTAGTTTTGAGCTTTCTTTGGCCTCTCAAATGTTAAAAATTTTTTTTTTCAAAAACAACCCCTATACCTGAAAAATCAAATCCATGTTCAAAAATTCAAGTTTAAATTTTCAAGGAGCTCAAAAATCAGAAAGTCTATTGAAACTTTAAAATTCTGAAAAAGTCCATTTTTCGGCAAAGTCGTACTGACGGTGTACAGAGGGGTTCGTTTTTTTGCGTTAAGGGTTGCAGTCTAAAAATCAAGGTTGGTATTGTTAAGAAGCCCCAGAATCAGTGCCAAAAACAGAGAAATGAAAAAATCAAATTTTATTTTTAGCCTGCAACCCTTACTGCTCAAAACCAACCCCTCTGTATATCGTCTGTATAAATTTGACGAAAAATAGTCTTTCTCTGATTTTTTATATGATGAATAGAGTCTTTGGGTTTCGCGCCTTTAAAAATACCAAACCCAGTTTTTGAGCTCCAACCCTTAACATTGAAAATCAACCCCTTGAAACCATCTAGCTATGACTTTGTAAAAAAAATAATTTTTTTTTTAGAATTTTACTCTGTCAATAAACTCTCTGATTTTTGGGCTCCTCAAAAATACTAACTCGGATTTTTGTGCTTAAACTCTTAACCTTAAAAGTCAACTTCATGGTAACAAGCAGATATGACTTTGTCAAAAAATAATCTTTCTAGGAATTTTACAGTGTCAAAAGACTTTCTGATTTTTGGGCTTCTTGAAAATATCAACTCGAATTTTTTCATAGGGGTTCGGTTTCTAATATCTAGGGGTGGTTTTTGAAACCAAAATTTTAAGCATTTGAGAGCCCAGAAAAAGCTCAATACTACTTTCTACTTTTTTTCCAGGATTAATTTTGAACGGAGGGGGTGGTCTTTTGTACATAGGGGTGGTTTTTAAAAAAAGATGTTGGTGCATTTAAGAACACAAAGTCAGCCCAAAATTGTAATGCACTTCATTTTTTCCAGATTTTATTTTTGGCAAGGGGGTGGATTTTTGCACATAGGGGGTGGTTTTTTGCATTTTTGTGAATTAAAGAGTCCAAAATAAGCCAAAAATTGTATGTAAAATATTTTTCATAAAATAATTGAAAGTATAAAGTACAAAAACGTTGCACAAAGTTTTTCGTTTACATCGTCGGACTTAAGTCGCTTTTTATATACTTTTTTTTTGTAAAGCATTGTTTCCATCTGATAGTCTAATTTTTTTATTAGATTCTTCCTCGTTATCATTGTTTAATTGTCGTTTTAAAATGTAGACAATATCTTCAATTTGTAAAAACATCAAAGTTTAAAATTGAACTGTTGCATTTGTGGTTAAGAATTGATCTTTTTGGTTTTAAATTCAACCATTTATGCAAAAAAATTCGAGGCGAAAATACAAACTGAAAATTAATTCAATCAAATTTAAACTGACATCACATTCATTGCTCAAAGTACTTAGGTGGAAATTTATGTCATTTGTTAAAAATTCGTCTTTTTTGGTACAAAATTAATCTTTTTAATTGAAAATTCGAATATTTGGTTAAAAATGTATGTACATATTTTATTCAAAATTCTTCTTCTCTGATGACTTGAAAAAAAATTTTGTATGACAATTTTTTCATGGTTTGATAAATCTTTCTTGGTTGATAGATACGTATTTTTTGTTTAAAAATAGTGTCTCTAGTGTTTTTTTTTAATATTTGCAAAATAGCGTCATCCCTTAAAAAAGTGAAGGAGAAAGTACCTTACAGAAATCATCGGATTTAAAAGCATTCAAAAGTATTGTATTTTGAATTTTATTTTTTCGAAAACCTGATTTCCAGAGAATATCTCGTGAGAGCGAAGCAATATTTTTCAATTCGACGTTTTTTCTGCAAGACTAATTTCTAATCCAAAAAGTGATTAAAGACAATATGTTCAGAATAGTGTGACAAATGTTCTCTTCGATTTAAAAGCATTCCGAAGAATTTGATTCATAAGACTTCTAACAATTAAAGTTAAAAAAATGAAAATAAATTGGAAAAATTTCAGAAATCCCAAAAAATTGCATTGATCTTAGTAAGTTTAAAATAATTTTAGGAAATTCCAAGGAAATTCAAGTGAATTTAGTTAAATGTTGAAGAATACACAATTAGTTTAAAACACTTCAAGGCGAATTACCAGAAAAATTTGGAAAAATTCCCCAAGACTTAGGAAATTAGATAATACCAACAATTTTGGGGAAATTTTCCCTAAACTTGTGGTAATTGATACCAAAGTTTGGGAATATTCTCTGCGATTTGGGTAATTGCATGATTCCTACTTAATATTGAAGCCATGAAATCCATAATACATTGACTTTTTATTATTTTTCCTAATTACAAGTTACTTATATATCTATATATCTCTATATCTAAGTTACTTACGCTGCATTGGGCTAACTCCACAATGCAACGAAATATGCGGTTACGTCACCAGTATCGCGCAGTGCCACCCACAATAGGACTCTCTCGGATGGAGGCCATGGTTCAGTTGGGAGTGGCAACAGGACCAAAGCAATGCGGCGACCAGGCAATGGCCCGGAAAAAACGCGAGAACACCTATTTAAATGGTCGGACCAACTTAGAAGGGACATCCTTACCTGTTGGCAAAGAAGCTCACTGGCGCGAAGAGGATTCATGCAGAGGTTACATGACTGTTGGGTCAATATGCACCCGGAATATGCTCATCAAACGCCCCAGTATTTAAGAGATCAGGTATCCTTTTTGAGCAAAAACGGATATGAAGCTCTTCATCAGGAAGAGCAACATTCTCCAGCGAACATACCACCCGTTCCAGCAAGACCACCTTCGCAGATAGCCGATAATGCCAACATGAGAAGTAGGAGATTTATCCACCAAAAAGTCTTTCTCAGGATGGATAAATTAGCTGAAGCTAATACTGCTCTCCCCGATTTTCATCTTGAAGATGTTAATCCCTGGAATCCGAACTGTGTAGTTAACGAGAAGTCGGTCTCCCTGCTTAGCGACAATAGAAGTAACGATACTTCAGTACGCCTGAGTAACACTCGCGAGCGTATTGCACAGCTTCAGTTTAAAAGTGAAACGGCGAGAGGGCATGCATCAAATATTCAGTGCGTGATTAGCTACATAACACCAAATAAAAAATTCACTCCAAAAGTTAGGACACTTGCTCGAAACTCAAGGAAAGCAAATCACACGCTGAACAAGTGCAAACTGTTGACCACCAATCAGCACTGGACGCAAAAAATAAGATTCCTTCAACAGCGAAACAGCGCTTTGAAAGGCGAGTGAAGTGAATTCAGGAAAATTCCACAAAGATTCCGGCTTGTCAGCGTCAGGCTCATTCCATCGCGAACCAGATGCAAAAGGCTGATCTTCTGGGATCACTTCATCTGATCCATCAACACTGGTCCTCATAACATTCTACAAAGATTGATAGCTCTGAAGAATATCCAGAGGTGAAAACTTCATCTCCAACTGTCCTGTTTGCCGCGTAAGATCATCCGCGGCTAGAGACCTGACTTCAAGGAACAGTGTTGCACGATTTTATCTTGCGTAAATTTCCTGCTCTTGCTTACCTTCTAGGACAGAAGGAGCAGAAGTGGATGACTTACACGTTTCAGTTGCGTCGGGTTTGTTTGCTTTAAAGAACCATGATCGTAGCTCCCGGAGCCTACAACGTCTCTTATAATAATAGACCTTCATCATGTTCAACGAAGTAAGTACATTAGCTTACAGAGATAGATGAGTGGATGGAGGTTCTTCCCGGTTTATATCATATTGAGCCAGGACTACGTCGAGGCTACCCACCGGAATTTCTCTGGTTACATATTTGTCTAACGGTGAAACAAATTCGGTGTGTATATTTATTCTCGCCCTGCGTCTGATGCGATCATAACGCATATACAATCCAACAAAATCCTTATCAGCATCCAATAATGCAAAGACTTCACCATCGGGTGTGAACATAACAATTTGTTCATTGACTGGCACAGGCACAAGGTTATTAGCTGTGTTTTTCAATTTAGCCTTTGTTTCGCGAGGAAATTTGTATTTTCTAAATCGAAATTTCCGGTTAGGATTTAAGTCGCAAGATAGCCAAATAAGATCCATTTCTGCAAGTTTGTATCCCCTTTTGTTATTAGAAGGTAGACTGTTAGGTGGAATAATGATCCTGGCAGGCATATAATTGGCAAAAAGATCTTTGGCAGGAGTCTTGTATCTGGTACTCTGAGGAAGAAGATGGCCGGCAGGAGGAGATCTGGGTCTGGAACCCACAGGAAGAGGAGAGCCGCCAAGAGAAAGATTTAGATCAATAGGTCCCCTATTAGCTGTGGACTCGAAACTTGAATCTGTAACAAGAAATATAAGATTAAAGTTTTATAACATAATTGAGGAAGGACAGAGTGTGACTTCAAAAATTAGTGCGAATTTCAGAATCAGTGACATACATGTCCATTTCACCAGCCCGACCCTATTTGAAAACAATACTTTTATTTCTTTAAAAAATGTTTCCGTAATTTTTATGAATTTTTGAGACCAGAATTATAATTTGCATCGTAGGAGAAATAAGATTCAGAGTTTGCGAATTTGGGAAAAGATGACTCTGAAACGGTAAACGGTAAAATGAAGGTCGAATTTCTTAGCCAGCCACTAGAATGGCGATAATGTTTTTCATAGTCTTTTCAATTTAATTTAGAGTCCTCAAAAATTAAAGTATTTCGGAATATCACATATGAAACTGTCATTTTGCATCTCGCTTTTTGAAATTCAGTCCCTCTAATCTAATGTGCAAAATTGATTTCTAGCAAATCAATTATATAATATTCCGATATCAGGAAACAACTTTACTTTGAGGAGAATGTTATGAGATTATCAAAGTTAAAGATCTAAAGTAGAGATCAGAATAAAACTTTTTTGTTTATTATATTCCAACGCATTGTTGTTCATTATCTCAAAATATGGCGTAGGTACATATCATTTTAGTTATGCCGATTTTTTGGTAAGTTAAAAAATTAGGGGATGAGGTAAAAATTTATAGTATTTTTTAGAGAACTTCAAGGAACTTTTTTAAGTAAAATACCTCCAGCGAGTTAGATTTTTTGCTGTGTGATGTAACTGTAACGAGTTATTAAAAAAAAAAATTACTTACCCAAAATAGATTGGCCGGCTGGTCGGCTTGGTTGATTCGAAAAAGGTTGATTTCTCCGACGAACAAGCAATTTATCGGGCCGAGGAAGTGACTCGTCCTGCGAAATTAATGCTGTAACAACAATTAAAAATAAATGAATTTTGAATTTTGCAAAATATTCCAAAATTTTGATAAATTTTCATAATTTCCAAATTTGGAATACTGAAAATATTCAAAATTAAATTAAACGTTTATGGAATTCTGTTTATTAAAGTTTCCAAATTTTTCGAAAACTTTCAAATTCTTTTGGAACAGATATTCATTGAGTGTCTTACTCAATGTGGCTACCTCCCTGAGTCATGGTTGTCCTAACGGCTACTCGTGGGAACAAAACGAGTTCTTTCAAAAAAGATGGAAATACCGAAGGAGCCTTAGAACATCCTTCGGAATCTATAAGTGGGTAATCATCTGGAAGTAACCCTGGCGATACTAATGGCGGATGGTCAGACCAAACTGAAAGACCACGACAAGCTAGATTGTCGGAAGCTTCTGAGAAGAAATTGAGGAGCCAATTGTTAAATCAGTTAGATGCAACAACTAGTCAGACAGACCTTCAAAGAGGGGTCATTCTGATAGCAGCTCACCGAACGAAATCAGGGAACAGAAGAAGATGCGGCGGAGACGTCCAAGAGTTTCTGATAGACAGGCTCTTCAAATTCACCTTAAAGTGGTCATAGCCGCCGAGGGATTCACAATAACCAAACATTAGAGAAGAAAATCGATGGAGTGCGATTTGGAGAAGTCATCCAAAGATTAGAAGACTACCGCTTCAAAAATCATATCCTTATCGTCACCTGTTCGGACGAAGTATTCTGAACTTGGCTCATTGAAGCTGTTGGCGGATTTCAACCTTGCGTGGTAGATAAGATCAAACTGATTGACAGCAAAGGCCAGTAAAGCTGCTGTCTCGGATTCCTAGTGTATCTGTAGAACGAACAGCAGTACTTAAAAGGATAGCAATCCAAAACTCATCCATTGAAACGAGAGGATGCAAGGTTATCGATGTCAAGGCGAATAGTCAAGCTACCCAACTTGTAATAACTGCAGGGCCAAGAAGGATTAAGAGTCTCAAGAAGATCAACTGCAGGCCTCATTATCTGTTGGAGTGAATCAATACAAAGATCCTCTCGAAAACCAAAGTTACACCCGTAGACAGAGCACCGGGTTTGCTTCTGGAAAAGATGGTGAAGACAAATAAAGGTTGAATGGACACTAGGTGTCCCCTTTAGAGACGTTTGAGAGCGGCAAAAACGATTTTGCTTCCATGAAAGGACCTTGGGCTTACGAGACGAAATTCTGAGGATTAAGTGACAACAGCGGATCAGTCATTTATGCTAGTTTTATAGAAAAGTCTAGACCAGCAATCTATCTCAAAGGCGATATTAAAATTGGATTACCAAGGTCCTTTTCTAGAAACATGGTGGCAATAAAGATTAGGCACCATTTAGAGGGCAGGCGCCAACCTATGGCTAGTTTCACTCTACTTATAGTGGGACATAATAAAAAATATTTTCTGAAAATTTTATCAAAAATTTAAAAGAAATGGTTGAAAAATGGTTTGAATCCAGCCCCTCAATTATTTATCTGTTAAACTTACCAGGATTGCAACCGAGGGCGGGAGTGTTTAGACAACCCTGAAGAGAGTACGGTGGAAACGTGGTTGCTCTTGCCTGAAAAGACATAATTTATTTTGATATTTACATTTTTTATTTAAGATTTGAATTTTTAATGAGACAGAAAGAGAAAATTTTGTATATACTCACACGACAGTCTTCCAAGCAGGTCTTAAGTTTCTTAGGCTGAACACCATGATCATCGTCAGGAAGAACAGAAGTATTAATTAGATGTATGGAAGAATTATTGTAGATATCGATTATTTTATAATTTTTTCATTTAGCATTGCGCAGACAGACATTTTATACTTTCATTAAAAAAACTGCCTTTGTGGAAAAGCAAGTTTATTTTTCTATATGAGGATTAAGGAAGCAAATAGTGTCTCGAAAAGTAGCATTCAAGCACAAAAGAGAAGGCAAACAGCGATTTATTTCTGAGCGATTTTTTGAATTTTTATGAATAAGGGACAGTAAGAAGTTTATAAATGATTTTTAAAAATAAAATTATCAAATTGCAACTTACCCCTGTAGAAGCGGAAATTGCAAAGGCAAATAGAGTTGCACTTGCTATAGAAATAAAATATACAGATATGAGATATCAGAAAAGGTATTGGTGTTGAAAAAAGTTCCAGATGTTGTATATGCCATCCAAATTTTGAATTTATTTTTGTTTAAATTAAAGCTAATTAAATCCCACAGAGGACGAGTGAGCCTGATTTTCCAAACAAAATTTTATTAATTTGTAATTTTAGTTGAAAAATAACAAACAACCATAGTTTTTTTGTATCAGTAAGACCTACTTTGTTCTGTTTATTTATTTTTTTTTCATATGAAAGAAGTAAAGATACTTTACGTGAAAATAAATTTTCAATATAGATCAAACTTTTTAATTTATTTAATTTGTAAGAACCAATGATTCGATAAAACTGGCATTTGCTGTATTTTCAGTATTTGAATTAAATTTTTTACGAAATCATTTTCTTTTTACGTCAAGTATAGTAACTTGACACAAGATTTAATAATAGTTAATATTGTTCTAAACAATTTTGATAAACAAATTCATTATTATATTATCAAGTAAATAATATTAGAATAGAAAACATTTTTTTCAACAACAATTACCATTGTTATAAACAAATGAACTCACATCGCAGTTTTAAAAAAATGTTCCTACACGGAGAGAAATCTGTTGCGAGTATCGCATCGGACGCTATTGCTCTTGTCGCAAGCGAGTGTTCGATGCAGATAATGTAAAAGAAGATTGCAATCATCGGTCGGTAACCGTGCTGCCTTAGTACCAAAGTGTCCAATGCGAAAAGGGCATGCGCACTGACGCGCTGAACGCACCAATACTTCCATGCTGAAAACGCACGGAGTAGTCGGTGCGAAAATAGTACTGGTCCCGAGCGATTTTAAGATTTTCGGACTGCGCATGCTTGTGGTTACCATAGGCAACAAGTAGACGCGTTCAGTGTTGTTGTTTGTGGTTGATTCTGTACAGACTGTATACATATATATGTTCGCTTGTCGCCTATGGTAACCGCAAGCATGCGCAGTTCGAAAATCTTAAAAACGCTCGGGACCCGTACGATTTTCGCACGGACTACTCCGTGCGTTTTCAGTATGGTAGCATTGGTGCGTTCAGCGCATCGGTGTGCAGGCCTTCTTCGCATCGCTTTTCGGCGTTATTACAACTAGAGATTCTCATACCGGAATTGCACGAATCGAGGCGATTTTCGTATAGCACACGTGCTACTCTTTCCGCATAGTACGTTCCCATGCAATACTCGCAACAGATTTCTCTCCGTGTATTATTCTGGATTTTGCTGAATCCGAATTTTCTAACCTCAAAAAACATCGTTTTTTTGGCTATTTTTGCATTTCAAAATACGTAAAAAAACCGCGTTTTTTTTAAATCTCGACCACAAATTTGGATTCAACTTTAACTAAGTTTTTCCAAGAATGTTTAACCAAATAGTAAAATTTTCTTTTTAAACAATTTTTTTTTCTTTTTTAAAAGATCTTTTTTTTTATTTGTCCACTTATTGACTACATATGCCCAATACTATAACTTTGCTCTTCTTATGAAAAATATTATACCTAAGTTTCAGTTACTAAATTGATTTTCATAAAAAAAAACAACTTTCAAAACAATACTTCAATCTTTAACTGTAGATTGAATTTTCAACTAAAAAAGATAAATAATAAACCATAAATGAAACAGGTAATTTCTAAGTTAACAAAATTAACGTTTGAAAATTTTTTTAAACAACATCGTCAAATTTTCGATCAAAAAAATTAATTTTCAACTAAAGTGATAATTTTTAACAAAATAAAAAACTTTTCACCAAGAAGCTCATTTTTCAAGAAAATATTTGAATTCTCAACCAAAAATAAAATATTTAAACTTTTATTAGAAAAATTAATATTTAACCCAAAAAAAACTAACTTTTAACTAATTATTTCAATATTCAACAAGAACAAAATTAGTGTTCAACTCATCTGTTCAAATTTCAACCAAATAGTCAAGTTTTTATTAAAAGATACCAATTTTCAACCGAAAATATAATAGTTCAACTTTCAGTTGAAAAATTTAATTCAGTACCAAAAATGAAACTAATTTGGAAGAAAATCAACTGTCTTGCATTTCAAATTAAAATGTCCATTTGATAGTAATATCGACTATTACATTCCTCGTTTAAAATTCATCTCTTCTGCTTGAAAATTCAACCACTTCATTGAAATTTGAAGACATTTTTTGACAACTCATTTTTTTGATTAAGATTAAATTTAAGCAAACAAAGCCAATTTTGAACAAATAGTTGAATTTTGACCAAAAAGGAAAGAAAATCTACAAAAGGAATGAATTTCAAAATCAAAAGACGAATTTTTAACAAAAGACCGAATATATTTCAAATCAGACAGGGTTAAACACTTGAAATCGCAGAATCTCTCGAGGACGAAATATGTTGTTTTCTAGTGGAAATTAGGCGATACGTATCTTTCATAGTTTACGAGAAAAATTAAAAAATTACATTTTCAGGAAAAAAATTCTCTCTGCCACAAAAATGGTTCAGCTCGGATGATCCTGAAAATATTCCTTCCTTCTATTAGTAAAAACTTTTCAAAAATATTTGGAAGAATAAAAAAGGTAGGGTTTCCCAGAATATATTTTTTCTCATGTTTTCAAAATTTGAGGAAAAAAATAAAAAAGATTATCTGGAAAACCCAAATTTTTTTATTCTTCCAAATATTTCTGGAAAGTTTCTACAAATAGAAGAAAGGCATCTTATTAGCATCATGCGGGCTAAACAATTTTTGAGGCCCAAAGAATTTTTTTTTTCAAAAATGTAATTTTTCAATTTTTCCTGTAAACTATGAAACATTTTGCAAAAACAAAACAGGAGACATTTTTCATATAACTTTTTTAGACGCAAACTTTGATCTTAAAATTTTTTCGTATTGCTCATTGTTTCCAAGAAAAAGTAGAAAATTCGATTACAGGAAAAAAGAAGTCTCCTGGCTACAAAAGGTATTTAGCAAGCATCAAACTTACAAGATATCTTCTTTGTCAGAGTACAAGTTAAAAAAAATTGGCAAAAAATTTAAAGCTGAGATTTTTGAGAAAAATTGAATTTTAATTTTTTTTCAGAAAAACCGCTGTAATTTTGTTAACTTTAAACCTTTTTTAATTTTCCGGCAGAATTCAAAGGAAGACAGTAAACGCTATTAGAATTAAGAAGAAACTAATAAATATCTGTAAATTAGGTCACCAGTTATAGAGGTTTAAAGAAAAAAATTCAGGTTTTTTGAAAAACAAGCTTAACATTCAAATACGCATAACTTTTCAGAATTTTTTTTGCACATTGTTGAATTTTGGACTAAGAGTTAACTACAAAATAGTTGAATTTTCAACCCGAAAATAAGAATTTTTAACAACACTGTTGATTTAAAAAACGCAAATCTTCGATTTAATATAATAAAAAATCTCTATGTTCAAATAGGTGATATAAGTGAATTTTTTTATGAGAAGAAAATGTTTTCTTTAATGTAAATCTCTTGTGTAACCATATTATATTTGAGAGTATTTATTGTTAAATATCAATATTTTCTATGCTGATTTCATTCTTCAGCGAGGGAAAGAAGTGACCTTGAGATAGGAGGAATAAATTCAGTAGAAAATAAAAATTTCAGAAATGCGATATAAGTGAATTTGTTTATAACAATGCCAATTGTTTTCTACTGAATTTTGGTCACGGTCAGTTATTACTTCTACGTAATTTACAACGAAATCAATATAAAGAATGCATTCAAACATCGATAATTCAGCAAATTGTAGTTTTATCCATTAATTTGTTAATAAAATTTAAAAAAATAAGGTACTTTATTCTATAATGATATCAATAAATATAGCAAACAAAAATATGCTTTTCTGTCATTTTCCGACTCATATAACAAATTAGTTAAACATTTTTTTTAAATTGGCCTCGACAGACCTCTCCAGAATTAAATAAGCCTCAATTAAAAGAAAAAGGAACTTTAAAAGCTTGAAACAATATTTCACTCTAAATCTGGACTGAAATAAAAAAAATTATTTATCTGTATATATAAAAAAGAGTTCACTTACTCAGTAAAAACAAGAATTTTACACTTCCCTTCATGTTGAAGGATGGATGAAGCGTGACACAATCCTCGTGCATCTGAATATCGAGACGATGATAATAGAGGTTACTCAACATGTTATATACTTATTACCCGGAAAAATTACATGTGTCGCAAACATATTTTCATGGTTTTTCATCACGAATTTACGATAGAAACAGGAAATAGAAGATGAGAAATGTAAACATTCCTCTTTTTTTTCCTTGACATTAATTTTCAGGAAACAGAGTATCAGACTGTAATCCTGGACTTTCTTAAGAGTATGTGAGTTTAAAATTATTTTCAGCATAGCAATTTAATTTTCAAAAATATAAAGAAATATCGAGGAAAGAGTAATATGTACCTAAATGACTTTTCATATTATAACGTTTTTAGAAATTTATTAAGCCCGGTGCATTGTTGGCGTAACATTGCAAAAAGCACGTGATCCTGCTCGACTAATCCTACATTCACACGATAAATTTTTTTCAATTTACTTAAGCTTGACTTGCATCAGACTCAGTTTAAATTTGATTACTAAAAGATTTAAAGATTGATTTAGTCATTAATTTTAGTCATTATTAATTTTTAGTAATTAATTTTTAATTGATTTAGTAATAAATAGTATTTTAAGTAGATTAACATAAAACACTATACAGATTTACCTCTTGATAAATTTGAAGAAGGAATAAAGTTCTTAATGGAAAAAACAGTTTTTAAATTCAATAACAGTTTTTATAGACAAATATTCGGAACACTTATGGGTTCTCCCATTTCTCCAGTCCTAGCTGATTTAGTTATGCAAGATTTAGAATCTAATGTCATAAAAAATTGAGATTTTTCTTTACACACATATTTTAGATATGTTGATTATACTTTTATTATTTTACCGAAAGATAAACTACTTCATGTTATAAATCAATTTAATTCTTATCATCCTAGACTTAAAGTGACACATGAAATTGAAAGCAATAATTCTATTTCTTTTTTAAATGTTGAGGTTATAAAAAATGACTCAGGTGATATCATTACAGATTGATATCGTAAAGATTCTTATTCTGGTAGATATTTAAATTTTTTTTCCAACCATCCAATACAACACAAAATTTCTATAGTTAAAAATTTTATTGATACAGCTCTTAAATTATCACATGAATCATTCCACAAGCCAAATATTGAATTTATCAAAAAAATCTTTATCTATATAATCATCCAATAGAATTTATTCAAACACATAATAATAAAATTAAAATAATTACAGATTTTTTCTATTTTTCCAATCTAAAATTTACAACAATAGATAACTTGTATTGCGAATATTTGATCTTCTAAATTTTCTCAAATTGGTGAATTTTTTACCTAAATTCCTTATATTATTGTAATTTTTACTTACATTCAATTAATTATCAACAGCAGTATGTAACATTTCAATTTTTAATGACTGTTAATCATTTTTAATTCCTTTGTTTAATTTTAGTTTTTGGAATTATTTAGAAATTTTAGTTCCTTTTAATATAAATTGATGATACGGCATTGCTACTTCTGTCTTTCTTAATGTTTCTGTTTCTCGTTTGAAAAATGGAGCAAAACGACAGTTTTGTTCCCGATGTTTACACAATGTTTTATTCTAAATTATTAATTCTAATCACAAATTTGCAACTTTTCAACCAATTTTTCAAAAATCAACATAAAGGTGAAAATTTTCAACTAGAAATGTAACCTAAAAGGAAGATCCTAAAGGTAAATACATCAATTACATTTCTTAACCTCACTTTTTCACTTTTGTGTTACACTTCTACTTAAAACAATTTTATTTATCAATTTTTTTCCACAATTTTTTATAGAAAAATGGGAAAAGAAGAAATTGGAACTATTTTATATATGTGATGACGGTGTTTATAAACTTCTCTGCTCAACAACTTTTATCCTGATGAGGAAATCTATAAGTTTTCGAAACGTCGAATTTGGAATAAAGGATCCAACAAATGAATTCTTTTGGTCTGAAGTATGTCATTTTACCATTTTTAACGTCATATTTTTTAGGATTCAAAGAATTATTATTATTAATTATTTCAGTTATTATTTCAAGAATTGAAAGAGGACAATTGTGATTGTTTTAAACAAATTCACTTATATGGCATTCCTGAACATAGAAAATTTTTATTTTTTACGGAGTCATTTCCTTTCACATTGAGAATAATGACTTGACACAAGATATTGCCACTCAACAATATTTGATATTCTTGTGAACAATTTTGATAAACAAATCAATTTATTTTGCATTTTTGATCATAGATATTTTTTCTTTTGAGTGGAGTCAGGTTTTTCCTCTCCGCTGAATAATATTGACAAAGAAAATAGTTTCATTTAACAAAAATTATTATTATTGTACAGGATTATGATGAACGAATTCTTTCATTTTGCATAATACAAAATTTTGCCATTTATTTCAATTTTTAACCAACTAGATGAATTTTCGACCAAGAAAGATGAATTGAAACAAAATCCATATATTTTTTAATAGGTATTTGAATCTACATTGAAAGGGATGCATTTGCATCTCCGTAAAGTTAGCACAACAACCATAAAATATCCAACTTTTTTTAATGTCTTGCACAACAAATTTCAATTTTCTTCAAAAATTCTTTTACTAATCGTTTGGATGTCGTTTGGTCGCGTTTGGAAAGTAATTTTTAACGTTTGGACGTCGAAATTGTGTGATTTATCGAGAAAAAAAGTCATTAGCACCATACTCGCGAGCGGCGTCTTCTGAAGTAGTAGTGACCTTCTTTGGTCAGCCATGCCCTTATATAGAATATGATGAATCAGACGACCTGAAAAAATTTTTTTTCGAAAAATCAAATTTTTAGAAGACATGCATAATTTTAGCCCCCATTTGCTTCTGTGATGCGGGGCTAAAGTTCTACCGCAAAAACTATGGTTCAAAAAATTTCCAAAAATTTTGAAAATTTTTTGATTATCTAAAATCCCGTATATTTTCAAAATTTTTAACTGTTCAGAATTTCTAAAATTATACAAATGATAGAAATTTCTGAATTTTATACAATGTTCAAATTTTATAACATGTTCCAACTTTCGGAAATGTTCAAATTTTATAAAATTATTCATGTTCCTAAAATTATCATAATTTCTAAAATGTTCAAAAAATTTTTAATTATCAACATTTCTACAATTTCTAAAATGTTCCAAGCTTATAAAATTATCAAAATTTCTAAAATTATAAAAACGTCCAAAATTTTCCAAATCTATAAAATTACCAACATTTCGGAAATTGCTGAAATTTCTAAAATATCTGAACTTTAAGAAATTATTATAATTGGTAAAATTATGAAAATTTCTAAACTGTTCAAGCTTTCTAAAATGATCACAATTAATGAAAAATTATAAAACATTCCAAACTGATGAATTTATAAAAATTTCAAAAATTGATCAAAGTGAAATTATGAAAATTTGTAAACTGTTAAAAATTGACAAAATTATCATAATTTCTAAAATTACCAAATATCTAAAATTATTCAAATTTCTAAAATTATAATAATTTCTAAAATGTTCTAAGCTTATAAAATTAACAAAATTTCTGAAATTATAAAAACGTCTGAAATTTTCCAAATTTATAAAATTACCAATATTTCTGAAATTTCTAAAATTTCCAAAATTTCTCAAATATCTAAAATTTAAGAAATTATTAAAATT
>CAKNYM010037412.1:0-21281 GCA_932195095.1 Andricus curvator | reverse complement strand
CGTAAAGGAGAATCTGAATCTGTGATAAAAAATTGGGGTTGCCATTTGAAATTACAAAGTTACCCCCACCCCTGCCTCCTGTGGGGATGGGGGTGGGGTATATTTTAGCAAATATTTTTTCCCCCTCGAAAATAAAAATTTTTTATTCCAGACATTTTTTCCGCAGGATGCGTATTTTTTGAGATATTTCGTTGTCTCAAGTTAAAAAAAACACCCTGTACATATATTTGCTTAAATATAACAAATATTCTTTTGACCCAACATCAAAGATAAAATGTTTGTAATTCAAACAAAAATGTTCTGAGTGTAGAGTATAGAAATTAAGTCTTAAATTAGACCATTCAAGAACTGAAATTGGGCCTATATTTTGGATTTCATAAATCCAAACTCACAATTTATATCTTAAAATGACATTCCTTTTACAAGCATGCGTTTAAGACCCATGAGAGAAATTGTTTTTTTATTATATTTCTATTTGTTTCTTCTACACTGCTGTAGGCAGGTCTCCTCTATATCATTCATTAATACATTATTTTGACTTAATCTGAAAAATTTAAGAAATCTGACCTGAACCAAGCGGGAAATGAATTGGAATTTTAAATCGTTCTAAAAATCGCTACCCTATTGAAAACGAGATAAAAAATTAGATCGAGTTAGTTAACCAGCTTTCCACACCGAACAATTCGAATTAGGCAGTGGATGCTCTGCCAGGTACATTAGTGCATAACATCATTGTACATTATCACATTTTCATTACATCTTTTATTATACATTTATAACATTATTAATTATTGTTCTTGTGCATAACATTTTTTCTCTGTCCTGTGACAAAAGTGCCTTCCCGCCCACACGAGACGTTGGAAAGGGGTACAGGTTTTACCATAATTATTTCTGTGACCAGTCACAGGGGTGCCTTTCCCCTTCCCTCCCACGAGACCCTAGAAAGGGGTAGGGGTTTGACCATAATTATTTCTGTAATCAGTCAAAGGGTGCCTTCCCGCCCCTACAAGACGCTGGTAAGGGGTAGGGGTTAGAACATCATTATTTCTGTGACCAGTCACAGGGGTGCCTTCCTGCCCTTACGACACGTTGGAAAGGGGCAAGGGTGTAACACAAATTATTTTCGTGGCCAGTCAAAGGGGTGCCTTCCCGCCCCTACGAGAGGTTGGAAAGGGGTAGTGGTGTAACCAACATTATTTCTGTGACTAGTCGAAGGGGTGCCTTCCTGCCCCTAAGAGACGTTGGAAAGGGGTAGGGGTGTAACCAACATTATTTTTGTGATTTGTCACAGGGGTGCTTCCCCCCACGAAACGATTGTAAGGTGTAGGGGTTTGACCATCATTATTTCTGTGACTATTCAAAAGGGTGGCTTCTAGCCACTACGAGTCGTTGGAAAGGAGTAGGAATGTGACCAACATTATTTCTGTGACCAGTCACAGAAGGGCCGAACACTTACTGGACTCAAGCCCTGTTGCACTTACTAAATTTCAATAGCGATTTTCTCAGAAACTGTCAATCTGGGAGAAAAAGTATGCATAATCAAAAACGTATATTTTGATTGGATCTACAACTTTTGTTTGAAAGCTTTTCCAACATTTTTTGTATTACCGACATAAATTCGAAAACCATGACTTTTATGGGTTTTCGATGGCTTTCACCATGGAAATCAAATTTTCGGGTGTTTTCACTATCATATTCGTCATCAGCGCGTCAAAATACATACAAGGGGCACTCCGAAAGTGTTTACTATAGAAATATTGTTGGTATGCCACACTGTTAGAAATTTTTTCCGTAAATTCAAGTGAAAAGTAGATGAAGCCCAGAACAGTGCTAAATGAACCTTCAAGTTCTGAACCTTTTGTATTGAAACTTAAGAAGCGAGTATTGAAACTTGAGAACCTTGTGTTGAAACTTAAGAAGAAAGTATTGAAAATTAAGAACCTTGTATTGAAACTCAAGAACCGAGTATTGAATCTTAAGAACCGTGTATTGGAAGCTTATGGACCTTGCGTATTGAATCCTAAGTATTGAGAATTGAAACTTAAGAACCTAGTGTTGAGACTTATGAACAATGTATTGAAACCTATGAACCGAGTATTGAATCTTAAGAACCGTTTATTGAAAGTTATGAACCAAGTATTAAATCCTAAGAACAGAGTATATTGAAACTTAAGAACCTAGTAATGAAACCTAATAACCTGCTGTTTAAACCTAATACGCATAAATTGAAACTTATGACCATAGTATTGAAAGTTACGAAACATATATTGAAACTCAAAAACATAGGGCCGAAAAACGAAACTGAACGTTGCTTCTGCCCCGTTTATATGCACTCAACAGTCTGTGTTAATTGGATTTTATTACTTTAATTAATATTAGCTAATTGTTAAATAAAAATGTCGAAACTATTAACTTTCATAAATTTAAGACATGTATATAAATTTTTAGTTTATCAGGGAAATCAAGTTGCACTAACATAAATTCTAAACTAGAATACTGAATTTTTAAAACTCTTATCATAACAGTTAAAACTTTCTTATCAATTTTGGAAAATTCTTTCAAGGTATTAAGGTAAATGTACTAGTAATCGTCACCTTAAGACAAATTGGAAATAAAAAATGCTTATAACTGTATTTAAAACACAATTCTTATTTCCACAAAGGGCTTAACCGATTAAAGCAGATATAGAAAAACTCAATTTTGATAACTTGTCATGATATTTGATTGGAGTCAATTTTTATTCACGATAAAAATTCAAATTATGCAAATGCTTTAGTTATCGTCAGGCACGTAACCAAGTATTAAAACGAGAAAAGTATACTAATTTGATAAAAGGATATTTAAACTGACCTAAAATCACATCTTTTATCATACGCGGCAAAAGCGAATCTTGTTATACGAAAAATACTGGGCCATCTGACGATAACTAATGCAGTGACGATTACCAGTGCATTTACCTTATACATTAATGATTCATTTAGGCCGACTTATACCTGAAGCACAGATTCAATACGGGGTGCTTGAAACTTCAAGTACCTAAATAGGCGCTCAATTCTGGGTGTTGAATTTACAAACCTGTTCTTATACCTCACTACTTGCATTGGAAATTAAAGAACAGTTTCTGAACTTTAAATTTTATTCTGAATTATACAAAATAAATCTGAAATTTACTATACTTTTCCATTAACTTGAATTTCAATAAAGTGTGTCTTGTATTTCATGAAAATTTGTAACTAAAATTTAAGAACATTTTTAACAGTGCAGGTGGATTACGCATGTGTATTTCAAAAACGTGAATGTGATGTTTCTGTAGACGCGAGCGAAAACTAGAACAAAAAATATTATTATGTTTGTTGCAGGTATCATTCCAAATTAAGAAAGTGTGTTAAAAGACATGGATTTACCAATAGTGCCTTCCTGCCCCTACGAGACGTTGGAAAAGGGGAGGGATGTAACTAACATTATTTTCGTGACTAGTCAAAAGGGTGCCTTCTTGCCCCTGCGACACGTTGGAAAGGGGTAGGGGTGTAACCAAAATTATTTCTGTGACTAGTCGCGGGAGTGCCTTCCCGCCCCCACGATATGTTAGAAAGGGTTAGGCGTGCAAGCAACATTATTTCAGTGACCAGTCCCAGGGTTGCCTTCCCGCCCCCACGAGACGTTGGAAAAAGGTTTGGGTTTTACGAACATTATTTCCGTGACCAATCACAGGAGTGTATTTTCACTATCATATCCGTAATCAGCGCTTAAAAATACATACGAGAGGCACTCCGAAAGTTTGATCTATAGGCATATTTTAGGTATGCCAGATGGATTACGCACACTCAGAAAAATGTTTGTTTGAATCAAACAACAAAACTTCTCTGAATTCATATCATTGAAAGAAACAAATTTTTTGCTTCAATTGAAAAAAGGTGTATTTAATTTTAAGAAATTGAAAATAATTGCCTTATTGATTGAAACAAATAATTGGCTTTTATTAAACAATTCATTTGTTTAAAATTTGTTTATTTGAATTCATAAAAATATTTATTTGATTCAAACAACAAATATAATGCAAAGCAGTGCTACAAAATGCCGCTAGGCGTGCTAAGGCGCTGCCGGCAGGTGTCCCTTACAGAGGGTCCAGAGACAGTGTGGCAACCTAGTGTGATTCTTGCTGATTGGCTCAGTTTTCTTATACATATACTTTAGATATATAGTATATATATATATATATATACACTACACTATAGAAAATCTCAACTAAAAATGGTGGCATCCCTTCCAAAAATGGCGGCAGCCGGCTGGGTTGCCACACTGTCTCTGGACCCTCTGTAGTGTCCCTGCGGTACTAACCTAAATTCTCAATTGAGGCACCGGATGCGAAAAGGAGATATAGAATTATTTTTCTGGAGTGGGGAGGCCCCTGAGCTCTTGAAAATAAAGTTTTGAATTTGAATTTTTAAAATACATATCCAGATCGTAAATCAAATTCCGCATCTTTTTCATTCGATAAAAAAAGTTGTAGATTTTTTATTTTCTGAATTATTTATAAAAAACTGTGTTTTTCTCTGATTAAAATATTTCGCCTTTTTTAACTTCAACTCGCGACGAAGTCGGCCCTTCTTAATATTTTAAAGTAAAATTCATGAGAAGTATGCATTGACATCTTCTGCGACCGATGACGTTAGCAAAAATTAAAAATGTTTATTTGAAAAAAAAAAATAATTTTTTGCCGAGGCGTTGCACAATTCGTACACAAACAACTTTAATCGTTTCGGGAGTCGAGCGAATTTTGAGCAAGCAAAAACTGTCACCGAGAAAGTTGGTCAGAAAGGTTCAAAGAAGTTTTCTGGAAATTTTTAGATCAATTGAAATAGTAGTTAACAAACTGTAAATGTTTTCATTTTCCGGTGCGATCAATTATCTCCTGCGTAGGCTGCGCCATGCCCGGCAAGCCGTTTTTGCCCCAGAGTTAAGTGACCTCTGCCTTAGAGTACGTCCCTCGTGAAAAGAAATACCAATTTAATACCACTTTAAGACCAGTTTCAAACAACGTTTGGTCTTTGCTGGTCTGTACCCTTCAGCCTATACCTGCATCATTTTTAGGGCATTGAAACAGACACCACTCTCTCTTTTTGAAAGAAGGATAGCTGTCTGTATCAACAGGACTGTGGTCTTCAGTGGACCAGAAAAGATCAGTTTAAGACCACTTTAAGACAGGGCTATACCTGCCTATACTGTGGTCTTAAGTTGGTCTTTCTTTTCACGAGGGGTAAGAGATTCTTTCTTTCAAATGCAATAAAACGTGGCAAATCATGGTTTATAATAATTCTTTTGTTTTCTTTCTGATTAAAATATTTAAACGTTTCCACTTCTAGAGACATAAGTTTCATAAAATTCTTCAAAATAAATAATCCCTACCCGTTTCCATTCTTGTATCCCGCGTGTCCTCTGTCTCACCTCTATTTGTAAACATACCTGCATACTCTACCTGATTTTTTAAACCAAAAATAATTGTTGAAATATCACATAATATTTTTTTTCTTTCAAAGTTATATTCTAATACTTATTATGAAAGCTGTTAAAAATTTCATACTTTAAATGCAGTGACGGTTTTTACTTTAAAAAAATTAGAGATCATTTTGAAGAATAAATCTACTATATTGTTTTAAAGTGATAATCCTAAGCTTTAACTAGAGAAAGTCTGGTTAAATTAACCAGTCAATTTACCTAAAATTATTTTTCAAGTCAAAGTTAAAAATCTTGTATTTTATGTGTTCATTGAAATAATTAATATTTACCAATTAAAATCTGCCATATAAATAGTATAATAATAATAATGCTGCCAAAAATGTGACACTCATGATTCTGAAATATCACTACCCATTTTATGTAACTTAGAATAAGTTTTGATTTTTCGTATTTTAAATAAAAATTATCTGTATCTGACCGGTCTCTGCGACGAAGTTCTAACCAACGTTGTGTAGTAACGTCTTAGCGGCCGGACCGCAGCCTACGCGAGAGAAAATCGATCGCGTTGAAAAATTAAAACATTAACAGTTTGTTAACTACTATTTCAATTGAGCTAAAAATTTCCAGAAACCTTCTTTAAACCCTCCTGACCAACTTTCTCACTGACAGTTTTTGGTTGCTCAAAATTCGCTCGACTGCCGAAACGATCAAAGTTGTTCGTGCACGAATTGTGCAACGCCTCGGCAAAAAATTATTAACGTTTTTTCAAATAAAAATTTTCAGTTTTTGCTGACGTCATCGCTCGCAGAAGATGTCAATGCATACTTCTCATGAATTTTACTTCAAAATATTAAGAAGGGCCGACTTCGTCGCGAGTTGAAGTTAAAAAAGGCGAAATATTTTAATCAGAGAAAAACACAGTTTTTTATAAATAATTCAGAAAATAAAAAAGCTACAACTTTTTTTATCAAATCAAAAAGATGCGGAATTTAATTTGAGATGTGGATATGTATTTTAAAAATTAAAATTCAAAACTTTATTTTCAAGTGCTCAGGGGCCTCCCCACTCCAGCAAAATAATTCTATATCTCCTTTTTGCATCCGGAGCCTCAATTGATTTATCCTTTGATTGATTTGATGGCATTGTTCTTTTTTCAGTGTTGTGTGATTCTAACCGTTCTTATTTACAAGAAAACTTAAAATTAATTGAAAAATGGACGCAATGTCTCTAGTGTTGGAACTGCTTGAATATTGGGGCTTTACATTTTGGATATAATTGAAGATTTTGCAGGTGAGTAAGTCTTTTTCATTTCTTACCTCCTTTCTTCATAAAGATGATTTATGAAATCGAGAATGTTTTTTATAAATTGTAATTATCGCTATATAATTAAAAGCAGGAACACTCATATACTCTATTAAAAATTGCTGTATTAAGTTTAATACACATGTATTGGAAGTTTTTTTCAGATACGTATATTAAATTTAAGATACCACCAAATTTGAAAGTTCAATTACACATCTGAAATCTAATACACATGTGTATTAAATTTAATACACATGTGTGTTAAATTCAGTATACATGTGTAGTAATTTTGATACACATGTGCATTAAGTTTTATACACATCTGTCATAATTTTACAACAATGCATATGATTTTTTAATACACATGTATATTAACTATAATTTAGGTATTTTTGGGTATAGTTTTAAAATGATACCAAACATTAATTTTTAAAATAATTTATTTCCTTTAAATATATATATATATATATACTGCCCTACAACGGAAAAACATAGTTAAGCGACATTTTTTCGAAAAATGAGTTTTTTATATCAGTGGAATCGTGAGAGTAAGCTGCGTCTGACTATCATGGTTAAAATTATAATTTGTAATTATTTATAACAAAAAATGAATGTTTAAAATTTCGAATATTGAGAAAATTGACCAAATGAAATGGAAAAATATATGGAAAGTACTTTGCGGTGCCTGAAATTTGTAAGAGAAGTCGAATACGTCACGAAATACAAGGGAAGAATATACGCAAAGCAAATTGCGAATCTTTTGTCTGGTTAATGTGGTCGAGCACGCTTCTTGTTTCAAAATCAAAATTTCGCATGTGCTGTACGTAAAGTCTCAAGTTGTAAATGTGTCGAGTCGAGCAAAGATGTCCAAGCGAAGAAATCCGCAAGCGACTTCGGCTAAATTCGGTAAGCAGACGATCGTTCGGAATAGTTCGGAGGCGCTGCAAAAATTCATCTCCAATGGTCACGAGACCGCGACCTGACCAGGTTCGGTCAACTCTGTGGGAAATAAATGGCGATATTCCGCGCCATCTGTGATGAGCCAGAGAACTATAGACGCGTGCATGTGTTGGTCTTTATATATGTATATGCCCCTTCCTTACATGTATTGAGTACTAGAATAATTCAACAAAAAAGGAATAATAAAGACAAAATGAAGCAAATAAGAAACGAAAAATAGGAAATTAAAGATAATTATCAGTCTATTTCCCATTTTACGTTTCTCATTCACTTAATTTTGCCTTTATTTGAAGGACTGCAGTACATAACTACATAACCAACAAAATCCCAGCCACAAGCGACAACAAACAATTTGCCGCGCACGCGCTTTTTACATCGCCCCACCCGTTGGCGTTGAAAGTTAGCGCCATCTGCGATGGGCCAGAGAAATAATATCGCACCCCTCAATGCCTCTCTGTCCCCGCGCCATAGTCCTAAGAATTCGCCATTTCACTGTACAGAGTTGACCGAGCCTGGACCTGACGAAATTGAAAACAAAATCTTGTAACGTTTTTAGATTTATTCTCACTCTTGGGGCCTCAGGCTATGTACTGCTATGTTATTTGTTTCTGAACTCTTTAATACTTCAAAAGCTTATAACCGTTTATTTGATGTTTAAGATAAAAATTCCTAATAGTAAATAATTACTATGCCTAAACTGCGTTTAAGATTATTAGGAGGCTTATTTCCACGCTAAAGTGCGATCTGTGTCAGATTCAAAAGCTTATGTTTGTTTATTTACTTTTTTAAAAAAAGCTCCTGGCATAAATATTAAAAAGAGGTATTACGATAAAACACCTTGTTACTTAATCCTTTCGTTTACTTTCAAGGATTTTACAATTTTAGAAAATTTCAGATTTCATAGAATTTCACGGAATTTTATAATATTTTAATGCTTATCAGGGAATTTTTTTCACAAGAATTTCGGAATTTCACATTCTTTCGAAGATTTTCCAATATATGAGTGTATTTCCAAAATCTAAAATAATTTTCAAGATTTTGGGGTGTTTAAAATTATTCTAACGAATTTTTCATTTATTTCAATAAGTTGAAAGGATTTTAAAGAATTTTCAAATATCCGTAACGGTCGGCTCTTATAACATACGAAAGTCTAATCTGACGCTTGTCAAGTATTACCGTTTAGAATCAGTTTCTTTCGTGCCCTTGAAGAATACAGTCGTATTTTACTTAATGTGTCAAGAAACAAATACAAATTCTTATGGACGATTATTTTTTAAATTATATTTCTGCATCCCGTGTAGGAATGGTAACAGGGATCCGACCGGGAGCCGGCCGGATAGCCCCAGTTTAAACCGGGCGCTGGCCGGGGATACCGGCCGGGATCCGGCTAAAAACGTCACGGTAAACTGGTCGGATTCCGGCTTTCATACCGGCCGGGTAATCCGGCCACAGAGCGGTTAAAAAATGTTGCTTCTGGCGAGAAATTGGTAACTTGTTTTGTCTTTTAAGGCTCATCGTAAAGAATACGGTGAACTTTAAATGTCAAATCAAGTTAATAAATTCTCGTGAGGAAATTGAAGAAGAGTTTCAATAATTGATGCTAGAATCTGCTAGCAATTGTTTTATTTTGGAAACCACGTGGTGATTTGAGGTTAGGAAGGAAGAAAGGAAAAAAATGAATACACAACACTATAAATTAATTAAAAATACTAATTATCCACGCAGTAAGTGGGGTTTTCGAACTGATTACTGAAATAAGGTTCATTTTAATTATGGATCGCGGTTTCATTTGCGAACTTCGAGGAGACGACACGTGCATTCTCGTTCGAGGTTCGAAACTGAAACTTACAAGTGTCTACGCCGACGCCCGCGCAGAAGGCGTCAGACATGGCGGTAAATTTGAAAGTGTACAGACTAAAAATTGTCTGAAAATAGAGAAAATTATAAAAATTGTAATAAATCTGCTTTTGTACATTGCAGAATCGATAACAGTTTTATTTAATAAGTTAAAACATTTAAAAAAATCAAATCTTTTTTTTTAAGAATTCAAAAAGCTAGTTTCTGTTTTGCTGATCTGATAAATTTTTAAATTATACTTTTCAGATAATAATTCATCTAGTATCCGTAAATACGTCTTTGGTAATGTCACGGCTCTTAAAAAATGTGTAATTTCTATAAAAAAAAGTATTCTGACCAGTGCCCAGTCGGCTCCCGACCATGAAATCTAACCAGGGTTGTCCCGGCCAGTAACCGGCCGGCTCCCGACTAGGTTCCTGGCCATGAAACCCAAACAGGGGTAGCCCGGCCGGGATCCGACCAGAAAACTTGTTGTAGTAGGGCCAACCGGGGCAATTTCTGCACGGGATACAGACAATTTCATTCATTTTCATAAAAAGTTTTAATCGCGAAATTTTGTATATCATAACTTAAATTACGACAAAACACCTTGTTACTTAATCCTTTCGGCTTCTTCTGGGTTTATTTTCAAGGATTTTACAATTTCAGAAAATTTCAGATTTCATAGAATTTCACAGAATTCTATAATATTTTAATGGTTATCAGGGTATTCGTTTACAAGAATTCCGGAATTTCACAGTATTCTGAAGATTTTCAAATATAGTATTTCCAAAATCTAAAAGAATTTTCAAGATTTCGGGGGTTTAATTTATTTTCTTACACATATCTCATTATTAGTAAGTATTGTTCAATTAATAGTAAAATAATATTATAATTATTATTGTATTCAAAGATTTTAATTTTAAATCACATATTACTCCGAATATAAAATCGTGCAAGTGTTTCGAAGAATCCACGTCTATGACGATATTATAATATTCATTGTACTTATAACTATAATATTTTTCCTTCGTTTTACCAGCGAATATTAAGCTTGCTTTTAATTAACAGCAACATATTTTTTACAACATAAAATGCGTGTATGCAGTCATATTATTTATGCTGAAAATTAGTTATAAAATGAAGTGCGGCTCTGAAGAAGTTCTAGCCCCCACCATGCCTCGCATGGCGTTTGCGGATTTCTCTTGTTGTATCGAGGGCCGACACTCGATCACTTTACAGCGAAACACTCCGCAAGCGACTTTGCGTATTTTTTAGCTGGGATTTGATTCCGAAAAACTTCGCAAGTACATTTTTTAATAGAAATTGTTTAAATAATCATTTTTTTATTGCAAAATCAGGAAGAGCAAATGCGTTTTACCAAAAAGGTGTACTTGCAATAATGAAAATGTGTTCCTATACTAAAGTTCTTAGCGCAAATGGTTTTTCTTGAATATCTCCATTCAACTCGGAGAGCACCTACATAACTTTTTAGTTTGTACGGCAGTATATATATATATATATATATATATATATATATATATATATGTGTGTGTGTGTGTGTGTGTGTGTTTATAAATTATATTGAGAATAAGTTTGTGAATTGGTTGAGTTTTTCTGCGAAATTGAAGACAGCGGAGTTAAACGATTTCGCTTTTCTTTTTCCAGTTTCTCTTTTTCCGCCTGTTAATGGACTGATTTTCATTATTATTCTGAAACAAATTAAATTAATTAGAAATTTTATTCCTCAATAAAAAAATACAGAATTTTCATCTATCGAAGTACATACGCTATCAGAGAATGTCTACAATATATCGACAGACAGACAGGCAGACTACAGACAGACAGACACCTTGGTAAAAATCGTTTTTTCTAGCTCAGGGGGTCTCAAAACGTGGAGATTTGATGAAAACCGACTATGTCAAATTTTACATAAAACCAATACCTTCTCATTAGAATAAGAATGTAAAAACAATAATTTTAGATGGGAACACTTGACGTATTCTGCCCCATATTTAATTCGCCAACATATTTCAACTCAGATCAGAATCCTTTTCAAGGTATGCACTTCTGTATAGGATACAAGAGAATATAGATAACCTGGAAAATATGTATTAGTTATCTAATTTGAAAGTATATCTCTTAGGTTATCTATATATGACGTGGAACAAAGGAACCAGCCTTACGGCCGACAATGAGTTTAGGAGAAAAAGCGGATCAAAATGAAAACAAGGCGAACAAGTAGCAAAGGGGCCCTCGTACTGACACATTCACGACGCGTGAGAGGATTGGTGCAAGAGTCGAGCGCCTTAATTGTGAAGAACTAACTAAATTAATTGATTTAACCAAATTAACTTACCTTTTCACTCAAACGGGCGACTGGCAACTCACTGTTTCCAAAATGCTGCAAAATCAGCTGACATGTCGGGGTCGGCAGCGTTGCGCGACGCATGCGCTATCGCTTACGTTTAATACACATGGGTATTGTTTCAGTTCTCATATAGGGTAAGGAGGGGCAGCGCCGACTGGTGGGGCAAAGGCGACTTTGCTTATAACATCGCTATTATTTAACAATTTTAATATTACTTTGCATTAAATAAATCTATTTCATTATAGAGATAGTGCTACTTACTAAAATCTTGAAAATTGACGATGTGAAAGAAAAATTATGCAGAAAACAGTTTTGACAACGAAAGAATGGAAGATTCGCTGGCAGAAATATAAAGTTTTCAACATTAATGGCAATACTGATAGTATGAAAATTTGATATTTTGACAGATAAAACAATATCACATTATGCCATTATAATAATTGAACGTAATTCAGGTCCAAAGTATATTAAATATCGTAAATAATTGAGGCCTCACCAGTGGGGCAAGCCCGACGAAAATAATAGTTGACACGTGCTTAGGTTATAAACGTATCATAAGTTTTGTGGATAAGTGATTGGTAATGTAGAACAGCCACTTATCTTCTGGGCAACATGCAAGAAACTATTAAATATTATTATTTTAAAGCCGGTCGGTAGAGCGGGTGTTTTGTATTGGTATGGTAGAAACCTTTGCGCGTTGTTCGTCTCTAGTGCAATGTCAACGCATAAGAGGTTATATCACAGCTATCACTATTTTTATTAAAAATAACTTATTCTACTTGATGGAAATGTTTTAAGGTAATTTTTCCAGTATATAAAATACCACAGACGCGAACCATCATGTTTTGCCATCTTCAGATGTTTTGATTTTCATAAAAAGCTGCGGTCGGCTTTGCCCTCAGGTGTGGGGCAAAGCCGACGAAATACAGTTTGTTGGAAATAATTAAATTATTAAATCATTGTTTCATTAATGTAAATTAATACTAATGGAAATATGATTTACAATAATGTAGGACTCGAAATGAAAAAAAGTGGATCAATTCCACATCTTATTAACTTTAAAAAAATCATTGACTATTGACTGGTCGGCGCTGCCCCTCCTTACCCTACAAATATATTAATCTTGGTATACATAGTGAATGAGTTTAATATAAATGTGTATTAAGTTCATTTTAATTTACAAGTGCATTAATTTTCAAATACACTTCATGTATTAACGTGTATTAAAATTCATAACATTTTTAACAGTGTATATATGTTCAATGCAAATGTAACTCTGATTCATTTCTCATTATTCTATTTTATGATTTTTTCATTTAGAAATGAGAAGCAAAATTAGTAATTAAACTGAAGTAAACATTCGGATGGAATAATTGTTCTTGCTGTTACATATATAACGATAATTATGATTAACAAAAAAACATATGATCGAGTTTAAACATTATTTTCATAAAGAAACAATTTCATTGAATCAAACATTTGTTTGACCCTATATCAAAGAAATAATTTCTTTGATTCAAACAAACATTTTTCTCAGTGCATATGTATTTCAAAGATGTATGATGTTTCTATAGACGATAGTGAAAACTAGAACGGAAAATATTATTATGTTTGTTGCAGGTATCATTTCAACTTAAGAAAGTGTGTTAAATTACATGGATTTACCAAGAGAACTAGAGCACTGTTTGGGTGTTTCAAAATGAAGCAAAACCAACAAAAGTTGTTCGTTCTCGCAGTGTTTCGAAAAAGTTGATTGCTTCGTTTGTATCTAAAAATGGTAATGTAGCAACAGTGGCTCTTCAAGATCGCCGTACTGTTAATGCTGATTGGTATACAACCATTTGCTTGCCTGACCTAATTGCTGAATTGAGATAAAGCAACAACAATCGTCGCATCATTCTTCACCATGACAACGCAAGCTCACGCACACAGCACGTCTAACAATTGAATTTTTGTGAAAACAAAACGTCGAATTATTGGACCAGCCAGCGTACAGCCCAAATTTATCGCCAAATGACTTTTTTACGTTCCCGAAAATCAAGGATAAAATGCTCGATCAACGATTTTCATCGCCTGAAGAAGCAGTTGCAGCATACAAAACACACATTTTGAGCATACCATCTTCAGAGTGCAATAAGTGATTTACTAATTGGTTCAAACGAATGCAAAAGTGTATAGAATACGAAGGCGAATATTTTGAGAAAGAATAAAGCAGTTTGTTTGAATCCACAAATTTTTGTTGAATTACTTTGACAAAACTTTCTCAGTGGTCCTCGTAAGTACACTCGGAGAAAAGATTGAGTTGATTCGACAAAACTGTTTGTTCAACCTAATTTGTTTGTTGAAAATAAAAAATTTGGTCAGCGCAAATAAACCTTTCGTTATTTAAAAAACACGCAACGAATTAATTTGGTCAATTCAAAGTAATTATTTATTTGAGCATGTTTAGTTGCTTCAACCAAATAAATGTGTTGAGCGGAATATATTATTGATTAGAAAATGATTTGGTTAAAGTAACTAAATATTTTAATTGATTCTACCCAGCCCCCTGGAAATCTGAGTTGAAAATGTAAAATGTGTTGACCAGGCGCGGATCCAGAGGGGGCACCACGGCGGCTTGCCCGCGCCCCCCCCCCAAAAAAAAAGCCCAGACTCGAATTTTTCAAATATGATAATTGAAGTTTACTATCCCAGCAAAAAGAAACTAATTCGGGAGGATTGCGGCGAATTAACATGTTTCAATTCGCCCGAATTCTACTTTCTGATTCGTTGAAACGAACTGGGCCAGCGCGAATTGAATGCGTGTAAATTAGCCTTAATTGGTGGTCAAGGTCATTTCGGAAAAAATTAATAAAAATTGCATGCCTCGAGTCTCGAACCAGCGATCCCAAGTGTATAAGTCCAGAGGACAACACTGAGCTACGGGAATCATTAATATATATTTACAACAGCTCCTATATGCCCCTGTGCGTTAGTTATACCTTAAGAATTCGATTCAATAGGCGAGTTTTTAACTGTATTCGTGCTGGCGAATTCTGGCGAATTGGAGCTTGACTTAAAATCTCGCGGATTAAAATGAATTTGCCGACACTGAAATTATTTCGTGTTGACACTTTTGAATGAATAAGGTCCCCTAAAATATTTTCACGGAATTCAGACGAATATGATATTTGAAGACTATATTACTCTTCACGAATTCACACACATAAAAAGCAAGAAAATTGCCATCGCGATTACTGGGACCAAGGTCACGATTACTGGGATGTTTACCTTAACATCAGAAATTAAAGAATGGGAAAATTAGTTTCATTTAAAAAAAAAACTAAAACGTAAAGTATAAAAATACCTTTAAAAAGAAGTCAAAAACTTCGGAAAAAGCTGACTATTTTGAAATTCATCAAAATTTTTATAGAAAAAACAAAGTGTGAATCTAACGCTTATTTCAGGGTACCATTTCCCTGCAACAAAAATTAGGCTTGGTAGTGTGAATGGTAGGGGAGCGGCGGCTAATGCGGCGTGGCGGCTAATGTGGCGCGTTCGAGTTTTCGAATATTAACGCATTTTCTGTTTGTGGAGGTAGGTTCATTACATGTACATATGTTTTCAACGCTACATTATTAAAAAATTGGGATAATTAAATTAATTGCCTGACTTTTATGACGAAAAGTTAATTTTGGTTCTTTCGCTTATATTGTCAGAGTAGCTAAAAACAAGTAAAAAATTACAGAAGTTTCGTGTAAACTTATAAATTTTTTTGGAAATATACTTTTCCGAGTTTCTTGAATGCTTTAACGTTTAACATTTTGAGGGAAATTAATCAACTTTTATGTAAAAAATCTTTATTAAATACTATTCACATGCGACTAATATGACGCATTCGGGTTGTACCTTGTCTTAATATTATAGTTTAATATAAAGACTTGTTTAAAAAGTTTCGCCATTGATAATTATTTAAAAATATCCTTCATTATGTTTTTTTCATATTGGTTAGTCATTCTGCACTGTTAACAAAAAATCTTTTTTTTTTACGTTTCAGCAGACATAACCCTCAAATTATTGTGAGACATTATGCATTGTTCAAAAAACATTTTTTCTTGAAATTTCGGCAGACATAATCCCTCAAATATGTTAATAATATTAAACGCAAATATATTTATCTTATTTTTAATAAATTTTACCATTTTTTCTTCATAATTTGTTTTTTATTCAATAATTATGAATTGAAATCGAAACGCGCCACATTACTTGGCGCAGATGAACTTTTTGGAAAAGACATTAATTAACTGTTTTAATAAACTTCAATTAAATTATCTCCATGGATAGAGCATTGGTAAGATATTGGCCTAAACAAAATATATTTTATTACAATATTTTACTTTATATTTGAATTTTAATCGTGCATTTTCCTTCATGTGCGCCGCATTCGCCGCCGCTCCCCTACCACTACAAAAGGTATGGTTTCCCTCGGACGTGGGGTACGAAACGTCCCCTGCTGTCAATTGTTTTTACAGTTTTGCGGCAAAAACAATAGGCGATAGTTTCGTACCCCAACTCCGAGCCAGATGGAACCCCATCTAAAAATTAGGTGCAACAAAATTTATCCCAGAGTTTTTACTGTGTTAATTAAAAGACTTTAATGTCAGAATTATTGAACTATATATTATTTTAATTGTTTCTTTGAAGAAAAATTGTTAAGCTACCAAGCACAAAATACGTATTATCATTCGAGAAACATAATTTTGTTCTGAAATATCATAACTCAGGGTGCCCGCTGGACCGGAAAACCAGGAGATGATCAGAATTTTTTGAGAGCGGGAAATGCCAGTGAATTTTTTTTTTTTGACCGGTATTTTTACAAGTTTATCAAAGAAAAATCTATCCAATCACTTGAAATATCACAAAGTTCATGTCACAAGATATATAATGCAATTTAAAATAAGTTTCATTTCAATTTTTGTTTAAATGCTAAGTTGAGTTGTTAACTTTTTCAATTATGAAATCATTCAGTTTACAGTGTGGAATTCTAAAATCTTTTACGATCAAAATTTTCCATTTTACATCTTCATTTTTAAGGTTACATTTTCAATGAAAAGAATGTTAAAATGCATTTTTCAAGACTTACGCAATACAAGATTAATATCTTTTGAAACTGAAATTTTTTGACAAAAATGTTGTAAGTTGATCAACTGTAAATATAAATTAAATAATGATTTTTAAAATTCAATTGTAGTTCGTGTATTCGCAACTGAACAATAATTGATTGATTTTATAGGGCGATTCTGAATCTGATCAAATTTAACAATTTACAGATTTTGACGTTAAAAATTGAACTGTTTCAATTCGAAAGCCTTAGTAGTTAATCAAATGTAAACTTCCGATTGAAACTTTATAAACTAACATATCTGTTGTATCAGTCTAAAATATACCATTTTGAACGAGTTAAATTTGATTTTTAATGGACAATTATAAATGAAATGTTCAAAACTAAACAATTTGAAACTGAATTGTTTGAAACAGAAAGCCTTGAATCGTTAAAATTTCGGAGAGCTAAACTTTACAATGATAATTTTAATTGTTCGATTAAAAAAATTTTATTTGCAAGTGTTTTTTTTTGCAACTTTAGAAAAATTTCGAGTAAGTTGAGGAGATATTTAGAAGTTTTTAAATCAAATTTGTAAGCTTTTATGGATTTTGAAAGGTTTTAAAATAATACAAATATTGTCTTAAGATTCCTGGAAAAGTTTCGAACGATTTTTACTTTGAAAAGTTAATTTTAACAGAATATTTAAGCATATTTCAAAACGGACGCAAATTTTGATGAATAAATAAAAATTGACTAGTTATAAATTTGGAAAAAATTGATTTTTTAGTAAAAAAATATAGTTTTAAGAGAATGTTTAAAAATTTTTAAAAACAAATTTTGATGTATAAATAACAATTGAATTATTTATTTACAATTCATTCACAACGATTTAAAATTAAAATAATTTAACTTCTAATTTAGAAAGTGTTCAATTGAAAAAAATTGTAATTTTTCAATTTTTAATGTTTCTAACTTAAAATTGCGTAAAATGATATAATTTTGAAAATTTATAAATTTGTCGATTCATTTTTCAATTTAGAGCATTGAAAATAATAGAGTACTTTTATAATTAATACAAATTTTGATTCTTTAAAAACATTACTTCAGACAAATAATTTTTTAAGAACAAGAAAAAATCTGCCTCAGACCGGATTTGAACCAGGAATATGAATATCGCAAAGAATGGAAATAGACGCCTAAATTTTGCTGTTTAAAAATAATATTTTTATAGTTTATGCTTGACTCCAAAAATGTTATGAATATTTTATACTTGTTAAATAATGATTATACCATGACATGCAAGACGCAGCTTGTAAATATAAAAACATGGTTTTTATTTAAAGATTTTTAATTATGTTCATAAGATTCGTGATTAATATATTTATAGATAGATAAACGTTTATTTTACATTCAAAGCGTATAAATAACTTTAAAATCCCCCCCCCCCCCCCTTGAGAGTGGATGGGAAGGGAATTATTGGATGGCCCCCCTAAAGCCCTTCTCTGGATTCGCGCCTGATGTTGACGGTGACCGTGGGGTGGCGCCAGCTATGCAGTTGGCCTATGATCGTTGCAAATGTATGGCAAAATAATAACATTGAATTTAATAACACATTAAAAGTAATTTGCTGACAGTGTTAAATAATCTTTGGGGTTTCTTAATGATCTTTACGACATTTTCCATCTTCTAAGCGAAAGAAAACGGAGAAAAACTGTTTTCAGATGTAAAAATCTGCATCTATTCACAGTTGCTCCAAAATATCCACGGTGTTGAAATTTTGAACTTTAGTTTAGATGCTTTAGATTACAAAAAAATGATATCTTAAAATATTTTCAGGGTAACCACTGGACCGGAAAATGACTGGGAATTTTATGAGACCGGGAAAAACCGGGAAATGACAGTGAATTTATTTTTTGACCGGGAATTTTACAAATATTTAGAAAAAAATCGGTCCAAGTTTGATTTCAACAGTTTTTAAAATAATTAGTTAAATCGTTATCTGTTTCCATTATGATATCATTCTGTTTACAATGCGTAATTCAACAATCTTTCACTTAAAAATTTTCTATTTTAGATTTTAATTTTTAGGCGTACATTTTTCATTAAAAGAATTTGAAAATGGAGTTTTAGAGACTTAAAAATTTTTAAATTAGAAGCATTTGAAATCGGAAATTTTGGATAAAAAATATTTTCAGTTGATCAACTATGAATATAAATTATAATGATTTTTAAAATTGAACTGTGCATTAAGGATGAACAAGTGAATAATAATTAATTTTACAAGACGATTCGAAATCAGTTCACAATTTAAGAATTTCCATCAGATTTTAACGTTAAAGATTAAACTGTTTCAATTGGAAAGTCTTAGTAGTTAAACAAATATAAACGTAGGATTGAAACTTGATGAACTATTTAAAATTGTAAAATAACTTCAAAATAATATATTCATACTTAAAGACTTTTCTTAAATTTAAAAATATTTTTTTAGTCTAAAATTTGAAACTTTAAAATTTGAAATTTTTTAGTCATGAAAAATAAAAATCTCTGAATATTTAGAAATTTTGACTGTTCGTTTAAAATCAGTAATTGTAAATCAAATATTTAGAACTAAACAAAAAGATTTAGTTTCAATTTAAAACTTGAAATGATTTCAAATAATTTAAACAAAGTGTCTACCTTTACCGACAAAATTTGGCTATTCGTACCGAAATTTCGGTATAAATAGCCCACGACCTAAGTAAAAACAAAATATAGGTTTGTGCAAGTTTCGAACAAAAAATTTAGAAGATTTTTGAGAATTGTGAAAGGCTTCAAAAGAATGAAAAACATATTCTTAAGATTCCTAGGAAAATTGAAAATGACTTTTTATTTTGAAAAATGTATTTTAAGAGAATATTTAAAAAGATTTCTAAAATTGTCAAAAATGAATCTGGAAGATTTTAAGCAAATATTTTTAATTTTGCAGGATTTAAATGAAATTTCTGGAAGAATTCGAATCATTTTGAAAGATGTTTAGAAGGTCTGAAAAAAAAAAATTAATTCATAATTTAAAAAAATGTAAAACAACGTGTAGATTTTTCAAGATTTTGAAATCAATTTTGAAGCTTTTCAAGGATTTTTAAACTATTTAAAATAAAAATATTTTAACTTCTGATTTAAGAAGTGTTCAGTTTATAACAAAAATGTAATCGTTTAATTTGTAATATTTCTAGCTTAAAATTGCTTAAAGTGATTTGCAGCTCAGTTTTTATTACTACAAATGGACACATTTTTAGCTTTAGAGTTAGAATTTTTTACTTTCATTGACCGTGAAAAATGTTAGCGAACCGGGAAAAAACCGGGAAATGACCGGGAATTTTTTTCTCTGATTAAAACGGCCACCCTGATTTTCAAATTTTCAAGTTCAAAAAAATGAACCAAAAATATACATTGTAAACAAATTTAATTAATTTTCATGAATTCATTTAAAAATTTGCTTTCCGGCATAACTATTTTCATTAAATTCAGCTTAAGATTTAAGACATAAAGAAAATTTTCAATGTACTTGTTTTTAAATTAAACATGAACTAAAGTTACTTCAAGCTAAAAAATAAACGTTGCTAAAAATGAGTTATAAAATCGAGGAAAATATTTTATTTTTAATTATAACTAGTTTTGGAAAAGAATTCGAGGTGAACTTTTGAAATAAATATTTCACAATTTTCATTGTCTATTTAACAATAGTTTTTAGGGTTTAATTTTTTTCTCTCTCACTTTAGGTAAAAGTTGCAACTATTATTTAATCCTAATGCTGTAGCGCTTATTTTATACCTTAAAAGATTCTCTGCAAATCTCTTTGGTACGTTTTTATTGCAAAACTTATTTAGGAATTATAAAATCGTCATTTTTGTAAACATTAGGTTTTCATAAATAACATTTTTTAAATAAAAACGTACCAATGAGATTTGCAGAGAATCTTTCAAGGAATACAATAAGCGCTACATCATCAGGATTAAATAAGAATTGCAACTTTTACCTGAAGAGAAAAAGAAAAACATTAAACTCTAAATAGTTATTGTCAAATAAAGGAAACCCGAAATATTTCTCTCAAAAGCTCATATCGAGTTCCTTTCCAAAATTAGTTATAAGTAACATTAGCATATTTTCCTCGATTTTATAAATCATTTTTAACAAGTTTCATTTTTTGAACTTGAAATAACATATGACAAATACTAAGAGGCATAATAAATTTATATATAGTTATACATATATAAAATTGATTATTTTCTGTTA